>JAMFTM010000183.1:0-93111 GCA_023522825.1 Diaporthe ampelina
ATTAGTATATTTAAATTATATATATTTTATTAAATATATAAGATATTTAGTATAATATAATATTAGAAGATCTAAGTTTAAATCTTAATCTAAATAATTCTTTTTTTTAATTTAATTAATAAAAACCCTAACTCTTTCCCTAATCCTAAATAGGGGTTCTAAGAAGCTAGTTAGAGATTAGCTAAATACTTACTACCTAGCTAAGTACTTTACTAAGTATATATAATATTAAGCCTTTAGGGAACTTAATACTATATATTTAATTAGAAGAAGGTATTTAGATGATTTTAATTGGTTAAATAGGGTTATATTACGTGTTTTGAGAGGTCCCGTGCTAATAAAGTATAAGGGAAAATCCTATAAGAGGCCCCCTGTCTGATCCATTGCACCGTAGTAGCGTGGTGACGTTCCGGCAGTGGGCATGTGCAACGCTCAGGCTGGCGGCAAACTCTGACTTTGGACGATCCAAGACAGGTTTTGGTCGCCGTCCTGAAGGGCCATGACTCCTGACCCCAGCAGGACCCCAGGGACGGGAAAGTGAGGGCTTCCAGAAAAGAAACAATCGACACGCAACACCGTCAGTCGATGATTGGCATCTGCTGCTTGGAGTTTTGTCATTGCACACAAACACCAGACGGCAACCGTCTCGCCGCTCCACAGCGGGATGTGGGCAAGGAGCTGTACCTCGTCGTACCAGTTGGCTTGGCGATGCCCGCGGTTTCGAGCCACCGGGATCGCCAGCAGCCTGCGCAGATCCGGTACACCTGACGTCTTGTCTCCGAGGACACAACAGACTGGGGAGCAAGCAGTCCCACGTTGGGCGGCCGCCCATGGGTTCGATCGATTCTGGCTCAGGAAGCTGTATGCGCCGCTGGATTGGGATGGCTGCGGAAGAGCCGCAAAGTCAGTGCGCCGTGGGCGGCAGTCTCAGGAGCTGCAGCTGCGTTCTGCGGCAAGGGTTTTTAGTTGGCTGTTGCATGCCGTGGATTCGACCGCATTAGGCTCAGAGGCTGAGAGATGGTGTTCCCACCATCCCATCTGGACAACGGCTAGCACCTTGTGCTGCCCGGTAGATTGCGTCTGCTTCCCCATGCCATTGCTCGAAGTGGGTTGGCGAGATGCAAGAATAGGCTTGGTGGGGCGGCAGATGGCGTGGCGTTGCACGCGGACTCCATCCACGCATTGCGCTCAGATGCCACTACACGATATCAGTCAGTCAGACAGACAGACGAACATCATCACCTGTACACTCTTGTGAATATGTCGGCCAGATGCTGGGCGTTGCACTGGTACATCGATAATCCGATCGTTCAGGCGGGTGATCACCACGTCGAGAACTTGAGGGGGAAACTGAGGGGAGGACAAAGTTGTCGCTGATGCTTCAGATTTAGGCCAAGCAGAATGCATGGGAAGGCCATGAGACAGCCCCTGGGCCGGAATGCCCAATATGGGCAAGGATGTTGCCTGTCAGATCTAGATGCAACGTGGAAGGCCCACTCGCGGGTGCCAACCCGAGGCCCCTTCTAGCCCTACAGAACCACAAGACCAAAAGCTTGCAGCTTACTTGCTTGCTTGCTGGCTATGCTTGTTATGCTTGCTTGTACTGTAAGTTCTGGATTTGACTGCCGGACACAGATGTGGGATTTAGTCCGGACTCTCGATAGCTTGACGGTAGTACTGTGGATTATGGACCTATCGAAGCTTTCGGCACCACTCATTTAGCTTTGGGGCACGGCAGGAGAAGCTTCTCACCAGGTGGGATTTGGATCCACCCGGCCACCGTGCTTGCTGGGTTGGTCGGCGATTTATCACTTCTTGTTTGTGTTTTCGGCAACAACAACCCGTACGACTGAGAACAAGGGAGTACTTGGGACATGATCAACATACGGCCTTACTTCTGACCAACCGACATGTGTTGACATCGCTGATCATCTTGTGAGGTGGCCAGGTCGGCCGGCAGTCGACCCCAGCCATCTATCTACACTAGGTTGTGCCCGACGGCGCGGCGAGCTCGTCTGGCTGAGACGGCATGGCATTGTGTGAGAAGCCGCATGCTGCCTATACGTGGAACACATATGTGCGCAACTCAGGATGCTGACAACTTTCCTCATCAGTTTACAGCACGTAGATCCTGGCTTCTCCGTGCCTTGCAGAGCCTATCTCCCCGGTGACTTTGAAGGGTGATGATGATGCTTCTGCTTTCCACGCGGCATCGAAATTCGAAACGCCACGGACCGATCCAAAACTATGTCAGCTTCCTGAAGACCCAGATGTACTTGAGGGTCAACACAAAGGCCTCTCGCCCCGCATCAGAGTGTCTTGGAAGCACAGCCCTGAGTAGTGAACAAGGAGTCCCAGTGCGGATATCCCACCTGACCGTCGCAGATTCAGACGATCGCCCAGATGTGTCGACCCGTCTCAACACAGCCATGCCCACATCTGGAAGTGGAGGTGAGAACCAAAACACTCCGGCGGGAAGTGGAGTGAAGGGCCGAGACAAGAATCCTCCGTTACGGGCCCGTGGCTTTTCCGCAAGTCGGTCATAAACTTGGTTGAAACAATAATGATCGACCAGAGCGCCCTGTCGGCGCGCATCCTCTTCACCACGGTGACGACAGTCAGCCTGACAAATGGGTTCTGCTGCATCAGGTGATTAATAAGTCCCTCAGGGGAAGGAACGAACATGGATCACAGGACCCGATCAGTCGTCGCCAAGTTCTCCCTCGTCACATCAAGTTCGTCCGGATATGCCACGGGATCGAATGGGTAGTAGTGATTTCTGCAAATGCAAACTGGCGGCAAAACAGCAGCAGCCATGTGCTTGCTTCCCTAAAGCTAGTCATGTATGGCCCCGGGCGTTGTGTCTACGCGACAGACATGTGCAGACCGAACGCCAATGCTAAAACCGAGTAAAAAGAAATAGGAAGCCCTCGCCCACGACCGTCACCATCACCCGAGCTAACATGCTGGCTGACTGACCAGCCTCCTGTCGGCCCATTATATGCCCTGGCCGAGCAGGCGGGCGATCAGAACGTAGAAGAAGATGGCACCACCGGCTATCAGGAGCTTGTGGTCGGCCATCCAGCCCCTGCCCGCTTCTCTCTGCTGCACCACCGCGTCCACGACCCCTTGTACCTGGCTACCGCTAGTACCCATGGATCCAACGAGCGGCGGTCCGCAGGGTGCTCCAGCAGCGTTAAGGCTTTGTCCGGTGACCGGGTCGATCTTGTTCTCCTTCATCCACTCCCAGTTGGCGGCGTCCTCCTCGGGCCACTCCTCACGGAACTTCTTGCCGCCGTCGCCAACCTTGATGTTCCCCTTCTGTGCGGCCTTACCGCTCTCGTAGGTGCCTCCTCCTGTCGAGTTCCACCAGCGTGTCCGGGCGGCAAGTAGCCTGCGCTCCTCGGTGGAGGCTGTGATGGAGCCGGTTGTGACGTCGTTGGATGTCATGAACGACAGCAGGCCCACCAGGATGGTGCTGACGCTCCAGGCGGGGTTGAAGGAGCGCGGGTGGAAGTCGGAAATGGTGAGGCAGAGGCGGGTGGATGGCGCGAAGCGACCGGACGGGGTGTGCATGCGGATTGCTGGTGGCTTGAAGGGGTAGTCGGTCGGGAAGATGAGGGTGCCCCAGTACTGGCCGTTATGGTACGGTGTATCGGGTGGGCCGGTAATCAAGTAGTGCCATCTGATTGAAGGTTTGGTCAGTGACATCCATGCGACGGCAGACTCAAAGGCCGCCCAAGATAGGGGGGAAACGGGAGGGTGAACATACTCTAATATGTTAGACTCGCATGGGTGGGCGACGATGTAGGGCGTGGGCTCCTTCTGCATGGTCTTGTACTCGCGCGTTAAGCGCGTCCGGGCAGCCTTGGTAGCCATGGTTGCTGTGTGGCGCGATGTTCAATACTCGCTGCTGATGGTAGTGGTGATGATGTTGATGCCAACGGAGATGGCGAATGATGCTGACGAGCGCCCCCCGGAAATGATTCGGCCGACTCGGGATGGGCTTGGTCGGAAAGGGAAATGTGTCACGACGCCCCGGGCAAAATCGACAAGGCAACGAGGCGCAAAACGATCGTCCGAACAATGCGCGTAGACTCCCAATGCCCCAGATGAAGAGGAGGGCGAAACGAAAAGGAGGAAGGACCCAAAGGAATGGAGGTTGTCCAGGGCGAGATGCGGTGTTGGGAGGCGAACCTTTCTAGGAAGAGGCTGACAAGGTTGATGATGACTGTAGGGCGGAATGGATCAGAATGGGGTGCGGAGTGGCACCTTGTACGCATGCGGGCAGGCTAACAGCCTGCCTTGGTACTTACTCAGGCCTCAGGCCGTTGAGCCTAGTGTACCCAGGTGGTGTTAGGGGATCAGCGGCGGATTGCGCTGGGTGCTAAACTCCAACCTAGTGCCTGGCGCTCATTTCGTTGAGCACCTGTGCGTATTGCCAACATTTCTGGTCTGAAGCGACATTGCAGAGCACTGGCACCAGTTGATAAGATTCATGAGGTGTTCACAATTTTACGTGTATTCTTTACAATGGAATCAGTGCAACATTGCCAGTCATGCTAGACTACCTAGCCTGCTGCTACCCTTCTCGGCAGGGCCCCCGTCAGCACCTGGAGCCCCGTAGCGGGCAATACCACAGTACTCCGTACCAAGGGATACGAGAGAGTTAGGTACATAGGTACATAGGTACTTGAGGAGCTCACCAGCCACTAGCACAGCCACTTCGGGTGGGAGAGCGATCTTCTCCGAGACGCGACGGCTTCGGCCCTGCAAGATATCCAAAGGTTTCCGGACCATCTTTAAAGGTGCACATCAGCCAGAGAGCTCTCGGGAACCACTCATGGCTTCCAACCAAAGCTCCGGTGGCATTTCTGTACGTAGCTTGTCCAATCTGCTCCCCTCAGCTACCTATTACCACTCAATGGCTAACACCAGTTTGTCGCAAGGCCATCGAAGCCCTCCAGAAACTTGAGACCGATGCCGCCATCCTGCGCCAGGAGGCTCAGAACATGGAGCAGGCCGACCTATTGCGGCACCAACAAGCTCTGCAAAGACGGCTTCAGCTGGTCAGCCAACCTTGACTGTCCTCGAAACGTTTTATCAGCCAGGCCACTCTCCTGACATGTGATCAATAGTTGAGCGACCACCTCCAGCGACCGGCCACCATCAACTCGATCGAGGTTCACGGCGCCAAAAACACTCGCAAGGGCTTCTTGGACCCAGTCTTTGCGCCCCTGGTAGGTAGCAGCCGCAATGCTGGCACAACGCTCGGCGAGGTCCTCGCCGGCGTGCAAGAGGCTACCTCCAAGCTGGACCGATTCGAGATCTTCCACCCCGAGCCCACCGTCTTCCTCTCCGACGCCCGCGATTCGAACCCCCACGCCGCCGGCACCGATATCGATGTCTCAATACGCGTCAAAGAAAAGTCCCGTATCATGCTGAAGGGTGGCACCGATCTGGGCAACACCGAGGGCTCCGGGTACATCAACCTTCTCTGCAGGAACATGTTCGGTGGTGCCGAGCAGCTGTCGATCAACACGAGCGCGGGAACACGGACGAGGTCGGCCTACAGCGCAGCTTTCACTGCGCCCGTCAACGGAAACCCTGATCTGAGGCTATCGGTGGAGGGTCTGTCTTCGAACACGCAGAAGGACTGGGCAAGCCACGACGAGCTGGTCAAGGGAGGAACTCTCAAGGCGGCATGGCTATCAAAACAGGGTGACGTGTACAACCTTGCATACTCTGGCGCATGGCGACAGATCACCGGGCTGAAGGCCGGTGCCTCGCCCACGGTCCGGGCAGATGCCGGAGACAGCATGAAGAGCTCCCTCACCTACAGTTTCACCCGCGACCGCCGGGACAACCCACTGCTCCCCCAGAGCGGCTACCTGATCAAGACGATAACGGAGCTGGCTGGTTTCGGTCCCCTGCGCGGCGACGTTGCTTTCTCGAAATCTGAGGTCGAGGTCGCCGGAGCAGTCCCGGTGCCACTCCCAGGTATCAGCAGCAGCCGGACCGGAATCTCCATCGGCGGAGGTCTCCGATTCGGCGTCCTCTACCCTCTCCCTCTCGGCTGGTCCCCCAAGGGCGAGTCCATCCCCAGCCTGATCAACGACCGTTTCCAGCTCGGTGGCCCCACCGACGTGCGCGGCTTCAAGATTGGAGGTCTCGGTCCTCGCGAGGGAACCGACTCAGTCGGCGGCGACGTCTTCGCGGCGGGCAGCGTTAACATGCTGATCCCCCTGCCCCGGACGGGCGTCGACTCGCCGCTGAGGCTGCAGCTTTTCGCAAATGGTGGACGCCTGGTCGCTTTGCAGGACCAGACCCGGGCTCGCGAGCAGGAGAGCAAGGGGCTTGCGATGAGCCCTGGTGCGGTTAAGAGCGGTATGGGAAGGGCGCTCAACGAGCTCAGCAACGGTCTGCCGAGCATAGCGGCTGGTTTTGGTCTGGTGTACGCGCACCCTGCTGCCAGGTTTGAGCTCAACTTCAGCCTGCCTTTGGTAATGAGGAGGGGAGAGCTGGGTCGTAAGGGTCTCTCGGTTGGTGTAGGTATCAACTTCCTGTGATGACTGGGCGTAGCTGGGTTATGGGAGCGGGTAAGAGCATATCAAGCAAGGCCGCTGGGGATGTAAAATAGGGGCTCGAGTAGCGAGAAATGTACAACTCATCCTCGACGTCAACGTAGCCATCGGGGACCTGCGCAACTTACAGTGGTGCTAGATTCCATGCTCTCCCTTGAAAATTAAGCTGGGTTCACGTTTTGCCCACACCAAGTCAGCAAGGTTCCATCTGTTTCAACTTCCTCTTCTCACTAGATAGAGTGATACATACTTACTTAGGTACGTAGGTACTTGTTCTGAGCAGAAGCCTTTCGCCCGGCCGCAGTTTCCAGCGAATCTTTTCCACCCTTTGGTAGCCACTTATTCTTGCTGCTCTCAAGCCACACGTCCAGAGTTGCAATAGACATAGGCGATCGACACAATCCAAACGATCTTCGGTCTCGAGGATCACACGATATCAAAATCGTTTAGTTCGACAAATGTCTGATGGGTTGCTCGTCTAGAGAAACCTTGCTGCTCTCTTCTACGCAGTATCAATTTTACACCCTTGAGTCCTTCAGCCCGTTTGCTTCCTTCACTTGGGTCAGAGTCGAGGGTCGTCCTCTGGACTTTCAACCAGTTTTTCTTTCCTCGCTCTAGTCTTAACAACCACGCCGAGTACTCATTTCCCTAGACACAGCAAGTGTGGACATTTAAGAAGTCGTCCATACCTAGGTGCTCACTCTCGAAAGGGCTCTAGAATTCGAGAGATTTCAGAGCACTCAAGGACTGTAAGTTGTTTGGCTTTGGTCTTCAATACTATGACACTTGTCCCTGACTAGACTTAGCTCCATCTTTTTCATACACTCGACGCGTATTCAATGAATCGGTCTTGAACACTGTCCAAGCTCGCAAATCATTTCGATACTTCCAACGCCCTCCATCTACAATTCGGAAGCCAAGTAGACAGCGGGTATCATCACCTCGCCATGGAAACCATGGCTGGCCTGGACGGCAAGGTCAAGGGCGACTCTGACACACTCTATGTCGTATCGTTCGCCGAGAAAGAATCCGCTATCAAGGCACGCTTTTACTCGACCGGGTGGGCCGTTGTGACCAAAAGCTCCGAGAGAACACAAGGTGCCGATTTCTTCAAGGTTGTGCTTCAACCCGGGTACATGAGAAAGCTTCAGGATGAAAATTCACCGATTGTCTCCTCGCCTTACCTCGAGACATGCAGCGACATCATGGACAAATTCAAAAAGGGAAGGCTACTCAAGTCGCCATCTATACCCATCCAGCCGTGTGTGGGTGAGAGTCGGCCCACGTTGCTGTACCGCGTGGTATGCAGCGATCACCCTGGCAATGGACTACATTCGCGTGGGTTTGGAACGGTCAAGTGTGATTCCGTCAGTTTCATGCTGCACTTCGACTTTCACATGAATTGGAACCGTCGAAACCCAAGCCCCTTCATGTCCACAACCACAGATGTCTCCAAAGCCGCCAACGTTGCGGCGAATTACGAAGACAAGGAATACAAGGACATCGAGGTCTTGAGCATCACGGTCGACGAGAGCCAGTGGCCAAGTGAATCGACAATATGGCACGTTGGGCAGACTGCGACGCAGCTCGGTCTCACTGGAGTGCTCAGGACGCCGTACTTTGATGAGAACGAGTATCTCATCAAGGACTACATCCCCGCCTCATGCGTGACCAGAGTTCGATGGGAGGAGATGAAGGACGACATCAGGGCTGAGAACGCCAACATAGGCCAGTCCAGAAAACGCAAGCGGGGCGTCTTCGAATCAGATGGTCCGGGAGATGTGGATGCGCAGTGCGACGGACAAAGTCGGAGGACTTGGGGCGTGGAAGAGTACCGCTTGCGTTGCAAGAAGCAGTCTAGGTGCTTTTACAAACTTAGAGCTGACCTGAAAGGCTAGATTCGCTTGGGTGATGAGAAAGGGGGGTAGAAAACTTTCACTGGGACCCTCGAACTGCAGGATAACCAGCAACTTGCTTGATGGAGACTTTGCTTTGGTCAACCACAATAGCAAGAAGCGGTTGGCTAGATCGATGGGGGCTTGCGTGACGGCTTGAGCGCCTGCCCAGTATCTAATGAACAATCCAGACCTTTTCTTGATGGCTAAAGGTTACCAAAACTTAGTCTTGCCAATTCAGCTTCGTTTCAAGCCTTAGGATGCGTAGTCATTCCAGGTACTGGAAGTTGAGACAGTTATCCGATGCTTTTCCCGTGGGCAGACAACATTCATAGTTGCTTTCTTTGGTTGAGATCTACCTTTACTTGGTGCGCATGCTCACTTGTATCTCCAAGCTGGCCCTGTGCTTTCAATGCTCTTGTCATCTTTTCGCTCGGGGACTTTCCACAACAGTCAGACTGTCCAGATGTCCACGACTTCAGTAGGACCGCAAACGAACCTGACCAAGTCGAAAAGGGACTAGCACGCGTGCAGACTCATTGACCCTGCATTTAGGTCCTCAGTTTCAATCCGTCCAATTTCGAGCATGGAGCATGAGGCTCATTTTCATCGAGACACAATGGTGCCATTGTGCGGCTTACACCACGCTAGTCTACCAATTGGTCGCCACTCGTAATCGGCTGACAGCATATCACTTGAGCATACAATTAGGACATTGTGCACAACTTAGTCAAACTTCCGGTCGCATTTGTAGAAAGAAGGTGCTTCGGAATTGCTTTTCCGTCGTTCCGTCCTCGTGTGCCGGGATTCTCGGTAGTGGAGACGTTAGACTTTTGTTCCCCGCACTGTTCGTGAGGCCCATAATGATATCAACGGCTTTTCATGCGAAGCGCTGGACGCAGCGGATTCCGAGATCCACTTGTCAAGGATAGCTCTAGTTTTGTGACGTCTTAATCAAAGCGGAAGCTGCTTGGACCCCTCATCGTAGAACACATGTGACAGGCCTCCATTGTTTGACTGAAGTTATCACGTTGCCGTCTGTGAGCCCTCATCGCTGTGACCTTCACCAGTAGCCAGAGGAAGTCATTTTGATCCCAAGTGTTTGCAAAAATCTCTGAAATGGCGACTACGGGGATATTGATGGCCGGCTTGACTGGGCTGGCTGCCTTCCTCTATGGACCGCCTACGCACCGATTCTTCAGCAAGATCGGCACCTTCAGAGAACTCAGTTCGACGCCATTGTCTAATCCAGATGACTTGGTCGTCTTGAAGGATACAATCCACTGCGAGGACATCCATTACTACGCCCCTGCCCATACTCTTTTCACCGCATGCGAAGATGTGAGCGAGACACGTTTCAAGTGGTTCCCACCTCTAGGCACATTCAACGATGCAAGCGTAGCGTGGAACAGCCAAGGGTCCATACATATCATCGACCCCGACGTGAGTGAGGCCCATATCTTAGTGCGAGAATGGATGAACAGAGCGACTGATGCAGCCTGCAGACGAGGGATAACAAGAGGCTCAAGTTTGAGAACTTCGACGGGCCTTTCATCACCCATGGCATTGACGTTATACCGGACCCAGAGAAGTCAGCGGGCGAGGCTGTCTACATCTTCGCAGTCAACCATGTCCCGAACGAGGCCGTGTACCCGCGTGACGGAAGTACGCCGACATCTGACCCAGGCACAGCTCCCAAGGCCGCCTCGAGGGTCGAGGTCTTCCACCACACGATCGGCGGGGGCTCGGCTAAGCACATTCGCACCATCCGCCACCCGCTTATCAAGACGCCCAACGATGTTTACGCCGTCAGTCCCACTGAACTCTATGTCACGAATGACCACTATTACTATGACGGCTACATGAGGCATATAGAAGACTCGTTTCCCGGTGCCAAATGGTCCAACGTGATCTGGGCATCTGTATCCAAAGATGGCAGGGTAGATGCCAGTGTGGCCCTCGACAAGCTCTGGAACCCGAACGGGATGGGCCACGGGCGGACCCCAGACGAGATCCTGGTGACTAGTGCCGTCGGCGGCTTCATGTGGGTCGGCAAGCTGGGGACATCGGATGCGAAGACCATCGATGTCAAGGAGATCATCGACCTCGACGTTACGACCGACAACCCCAGTTACTACTCGGACCCGTTTGCCAGCGCTGGAGATGACGCGAGCGGCTTCGTGCTCCCTGGCTTGACCAGGGGCATCAATCTCAGTAAGAACGGCCATCTTCCCGGAGGAAGGGAGGGCTCCATGGGCTGGCTGGTCACGCCCAGTAAGAATGTTACGGGCCAGTGGGATAAGAGGAAGCTGTGGGAAGATGATGGCAGTAACGTCAGGAATGCCGCTGCTGCACTTCTGGTTGGTATCGACCCCAAGAAGGAGGGTGGGAAGAAGAAGGCCTGGCTCTATGTGACTGGTTTCTCTTCTGAGAACATGGCTGCTGTCAAGGTTGAGTTGTGATGGAATGACTCAAGCTGGACAATATTAAGTCAGGGTCTGTTTTGATGTACTCTTTGAGTTATGGTTTTGGGAGCTGGGTTGCTTCAGTGCTACATGGGTGTTTTATGATTTACGACGAGAGGCCTAGCCCAGTCATGGTAGTGGTTTGCATGACAATGTCCTATTGCGTTCTTGGGAAGAGTTTCATTCTGCCTGCGATGGCTTGAGTGTCCTCTCTTAAGAGTTGTTCTCACGTTCAGCTGCCACCATTCACAATACCATTGCCTTGTCCATTTGCCGCAGAGACCGGCTTCCCAAATTCCTTCTTGATCTCTTCGCTGATTCTATGCATATCACAGAGATCCTTCTCTTGAGGTAGGTCGCTGCCCATGACCCAGCTGCCATGAATACCAGCCCTGAGCCTGAACGGGAGTTCAATTATAGCAATCGGGCCCCGCGCAATCTTCTCAGTGTCCAGGATGACGATCTCAGTGAGAAGTTTGTCCCTCCTATTTGCTACCGAGATCAGGTATCCGTCGGCCTCCGGGGCTACTCGTGGCACAATCACGATCAGCTGGCGTCCTCCCACTGTGTCTCACAAGATTGATGTACTTACCTGTCGGCGACCGCGGAACAAAAGCTACCTCATGCAAGGCCGTAGACTTTCCGGCTGACCAATACTGATACTTCCCAGTCTCGATGGAACACTTCGCAATGGAGTTATACGCCCCTCCGATGGCAGGCTCATGGGAGTTCGGGTCGTGCATGGCGAGGAACAGCTGGCTGTATGGCTTGGTCTCGTAGCGTGCGTCAACTTTGGGCATCTCCCCATCTAGATTCACCAATTCCTTTGGTTCGATGAATGGATCAGTGGTATTGAGGTCGAACTTCCATCGCACGTAATGGCTGATAGTGCTGTCCTTGGGCGGCTTCGCGCTTGGAGCTGTGTGCATGTTCTGTCCCACGGGTGGGAAGAACCAGAACTGCCCTCCCGGTTATCACATGCCATTACCATTGTGGCGTTTCAATATGAAAACCCACCTTATTGTGATAAGTCAATGGGGCGTCTAGGTAGACACAGCCATCGTCACCGTCGAAGGCATTACCGGTGTGCCCATAGACTATGACCACTGGCATCAGCTGGGCGATATGAAGAAGCCAGGGGTGGAGATTAACGAGGGGAAACCCATTTCTATGCGGGTATTCTACCCCTGAAGCAGCTACTCACATGCGTTCTTGTAGTGAAACCACTTAACGTCCTCTGGCTTTGGATTTCGACGGGGCAGAACCCCGAAGGTCAAGGGCTTGTCCTCAGACCACGCGAAGTGTTTGTGGCCTTCCTTCATCAACTCGACGGGCACAGTCGTCAGTGGCGTCAAGATGAAGATGACGTATCTATCAGTGGCGGCCATGTCGTGCATCATACCCGTGAACGGGGTCTGAAACCAGCACTCTTCGAGTTTACGTCCATTCTTGTCGAACAAGAAATACGCCACATCCCTGGTGGCGTCTCCCTTTGCTTCATAGCCCATAGTGATCATCTCCCCTGAGTGAGGATCGACCTTGGGATGAGCCGTGAAAGTCGGGGACGTGTATTGTCCATTGAAATCGTAAGCCCCTGATAAAAGTCAGACCTGTTCAATCCAGGCCCGGGTTTGTACTTGCCCTTCGTCTCTAGGGTGTCTGGATTCATTGCATACGGCAGGGAATCCTCCTTCAGTGCCAGTAACTGGTTCTCGAAATACACCACGTGTGTGTTGGCCGTTGCATGGCAGCGCGTCCGGACTCTGGGGTCGTCGGTGTACCGATTCCTGTACTTGCCGTAGACTGCTTTCCTGGCGGCTCGTTCGATGGTGAATTTCTCCGTCCGAACAAATTTCTGCTTGAAGTCCGCATGCCCATCCTTGATGCGCACGGCATCAACAGCCCCGTCGCCATTGATGAAGACGTCGTCATCGTACAATGGAGCCCACAGCGCATCGGGCATCACACGGTAATAAGTCCCATCAATTTGAGGGGGAATCTCCCCTCTGATCATGCAGTTGTAGATCTCAGCTTCAAAGCGGCACGGCGCCTCCGGGCCTTTAAAAAAAGGGTTATCCGGGTAGCGGGACTCCGGCTGGTAGTCCAGCTTCGCAGCACACTCGCTGATATCTGCCATTTTCATCGATGTGTTGATTGCTTCTGACGACATGGGATTTCTATGTGATGATGGGGAAGAAATGTTCCGCCTCAGCAGTGATTAGCCGCAGCGGCATTCAGATGTTGACCCCGCACATGCATAAATTGTTACGAACAAGCTCTTATGCTGCAACGGGAGCAAGATATTCCTACTCGCCGTCTTTTTGCTTATCAGATTTGATGGTCTGCCCTACGGACATCTATTCATCGCCTTGGTTGAAATATCGTTGTAGAGTCTCGAGAATTTGAAGGACACCACTTGCGACCGGTTAATCGCATGTTGAGTAGGAGTTGGTTGTCCTAGCGGCCCTGTAGTGAGCATTGCGTCTTCCTTGAGGGATCGAGAAGGCAAAATTGTTTGAAAGCCGGCGGAATCTCCTTCTTCTCCAGTCCAAGGCTGAGAACTAAGTCCGTTTCATCCTCTTTTCTTCTTCATTCGTTAAAGCAAAACGCGGAACATCGCCACTGACCCGCTCGAGAAACATTTTACTTTCTTCTGGTCTAGCTTAATTCCTAGCCAATAACAGAGAGAATGTGTTCCCTCTCCTTTTGTGTCACTTCGCCTGCAGTACCACCTCGGTTAAGCAGTGAGCCATAGGTATATTTACATATTCTCCGTCCAACTCAATCTGATGATTCAATAAGGCTCTAAATCGCGGGCTATGTCCAGACTGGAATTTAATCTTCAAATTCCCGCAACCCAGCCCATGGTGCTTTGTTGCCATTTCCTAGCAAATTACTTACTACAATGACTTAGGCTTCGGCCACCTTATATTTTTTTGTTTAACTATGTAACTATCTATTTGTTATCTTCTCAGCCTATAGACTACTTACCTTATACCTTATATATAAAGTTAATAATTACTTAATATATAGACTTATATATCTCTATATAAGGGAGTTTTAACCTATACTATAGGCCCTCCTTCCATATAACCTTATCTAAATATTTTATAAAGTTAAACTTCTTATTAATAATAAAGTAGTATACTTAGATAAGATAGTAGTAATTATTAAGATTCTAGATCTCTATTTTTCCTACTTTATTATTATTAAGGGTAGAATAAATATTATTCTTTTAGCTTTCTAAGAGGGTTAGAGTCTTTTTAAGAAAGATCTATAGAGAGGCTCTCTTAAATAGGTTAGCTATAATAGTATAACTATTTAGTTAATAGCTATATACTTAGAATAGGGACTATAGTATTCCTAGGTAGGCTTATCTGGTAAGTAGTCTTAAGAGGTTATATAATAAGTATTATTAATAGGGAAGAGTTAAGTTTCTTAATTAGGTCTCCCTTAGTAGGATTATTATAGTACCTTCTTATAGGTACTATCTTAAGACTATTATAGTCTTACTATATAACTACTTTACTATATAACTACTTTACTAGCTCCCTTAGGCTACTAGTATTAATAATTAATAGTACTATTAGGAGTAATACTTCTTAGCCTTATTTATATAGTATAAGGCTGAGGCTATGTACCTATAGGTGTATTATATTATCCTTTTATTGTAATTAGTATTGTTTTTTCTCTAAGTGCTGGGTCTTGAGTGCTTACCACTGTATAAAAGTACCATATATATTTTATATGTATGGGGGATTGGAAACGCAACCGCCTATAATGACTTAAGGACACCAAGGAGCCCTCATATATGCGAACAGAGATTTGGTCGTGGTCATCCTTCTCGGTGCAGTGTCAAGTCTTGGGCCATAAGACCCAACTATTCTCACACACGCAAACAGAAATCCCGGCACCCACGTCTGGCAGTTTGGGACCGTGGGCGTCAAATAACGACCGATGGCTTCGCACTATGAGTTCGGACGTCTTGACCTGGACACAAATGCTATACGGCTTGTTAAAATACTGAAGGGCAACGCAGACCAGCCTATCGAATGCATCATGTTCCAAACCTTCCTTGACCCCGACAAAGGCATCCCTTATGAAGCTCTTTCTTACGTCTGGGGACCCAAGGAACCAGAACATCTCATCTGGGTTGATGGTTGCCTATTCACAGTAGGAGAGAACCTGTTTCAGGCTTTGTCGAACCTTCGAAAACCTTCTGAAGACCGAGTTCTCTGGATTGATGCCATTTGCATTGACCAAAGTCATGCTGCTGTAAGTGACTAATTCTACATGTGCGGAGTTATAAACAGTTATTAAAGCATCCCGTACTACCAACTCATCTTCCTAATCACATAATCTTCAAGAAAGCTGACTTTCATCTCAACTAGGAACGAGGTCATCAAGTCGGTCAGATGAGTCGTGTGTATAGCACTGCTCAAGATGTGATTGTATGGTTGGGTACTAGTAACAGCGAAATCGACCAGCTTTTCTGCTGGATGCATCGTCTCGCTGAGCAAGTTGTGGAAACAATGCCATTATATACAACACTTGATGTTTATAAGTGGACCCGAGCTTGGAAATTCCTGCTGTGGCGAAGCAACGAGGAAGCTTGTCCTAGCCATACAGTTGACGGGCTCAATATGATGCTGAGGCACGCATGGTTTTCCAGGGTCTGGGTGATCCAGGAGGCCGCACTGGCGAGGTCAGCAACAGTCGCATGTGGCCAAAACTCCATCAGTTCACGGGTATTCGTCGTCATGCCGAAACTTCTCAACATCGAGTGCAACGCAAACATACAGTCCCGATTGGATGTCATGCCCGGACCGCTACGATCAGGTGTAGATTCTTGGTGGTCAGGAGCGTCCTCCCAGGACCTAGGCGAGCTATTGAAGAAGTTCGGAAGGGCCGAAGCCACGGATCCTCGTGATATTGTATACGCACTTCTCGGTCTCTCCGAGGATGCATCTACATCCGATATTCTGCAGCCAGATTATGAACTCAGTCTGGCAGTGACCATCCAGCACACAATTCTCTACCTTCTGCGTCGATCGGAAAATCTGAAGGATATTCAACTAGCTGAAGACTTACCGCTATGGGATCTGGAACAATTTTTATTTGCCTTGGAGAATTTGCCGCAACACGTTTGTACATGGGCCGCGAACCATGGCAAGGAATCGCTTGAGCTGGAACTCCAATGGAATATGTTTATCACCGTTAGTCTATAGCATGCGATGTTCCAAACCTCCCCCATCGCCAATACTGAAAAGCAAAACGGTCACACTCGACATCTCCAGAGTCTCGCATACGGTAATGATCCCAAAGCGAGGAAGCTCTACCGCCATCGAAATGGTAGTGGATTATTCGAATTTCAACGATTTCGCCTTACAAGATCTTGATATTTCCGCGGTCGCCAGAAGAGAGTCAAAAAAATTGATTTGATTTCCACTAAAGTGCCTAATAACGGATGTGGCGACGAGACAACGTGCTACAACACTTGATCCATGGAGCCGCGAAAGGCACGACCTGCACGTGCTTTAGAGCTTTCGTGGAAGTCCCGGACATGTGAGAAATAAGCCATGCATAATTTCAATCACTGGAGGGACTAAGCCTGTGTGGTATTGGAACGGGTTGAATGAGCGATGGCAGAATTTCCGCTAGGCACTCTTTGACTAACCATGCATGGCTTGGCCAGGTACGTGAACCTGGAATGTTCAGTTTTTGGAGATTTGAGCGGACTTCAGGATAGACAAATTGTGGATGAAGAGCCCCCTTTCCCCTGTTGAATACATTGAAGCCGATGAAACCAAACTGACTTGTCCACTATTATCTCTACACAATACTACAAGACATTACATCCAGGAAACATTGCAGAAGGATGCACAGGCACTCGCAGTGGCCAGGCGCTGCAGTGGGCCGCGCTACTGTACCTGGTGCCAACAGAATGAAAACTGCGGGCGTCCTGCGCCGCAGTGGAGTAGGTCACCCGGGCACGGGGCGCAGAACCAGAACCAACGGCCAACGTGCAATTATTTACTTGCTTGTAAGTATTTCCTGACCAACCTGAACTTGACGCAAATTTGTTGAGCTGCGACACCATATCACTCCTACCGAGCTGACCTCCCTTTCCTGCCTCGAAAAATCAAATCGCCGCTCATACCACCATGATTTTGTACTTCGTCTTGGGCTCAGCCCTGACCTACCTCGTCTGGAGTCTGGTTTGTCTAGAAATCAATATGTACAGAGCTCGTTCCATGGATGTTCCGCTTGTTCGGGTCCCAATCGACCCCGTGAGAAATGTGCTCTGGATGATCATTCAACCTCATGTCTGGCGCATTCTGGACCAGCTGCCGATCAAATGGTCTTCTTACCCAACTTTCGTCCGTCTCCTGCATCGTGGATGGCACTTCAGAGAGAAGGCGGATACGGCACTGCAATTCGGCCCAGTATGGGCGATCGTCACGCCGATTTCCGTCTACCTGCATATTACAGACCCGCAAGCTATTAATGATATCTTTTCGAGGCGCTGTGACTTTCAGCGCCCCGTCCATGAGTACAGTGAGTAATGCTCAACCAGTGCCTCTTCGTCTCTGGGCCGGTCGGCCGTGTGAATGTCTGGGTAGTTGCTCACGCGAACAGATACATTGAATGTCTACGGCCTATCCATTTCCACGGCTGGAACCGAGGATTGGGCTCGTCATCGAAAAGCAATGGCAGCCCCGTTCAACGAGAGCATCATGAAATTTGTCTGGGATGAGGGCATCCGGCAATCCGAAGCGATGGGACATTCGTGGAGGACAGCGACCACGGCTCGCTCCGAAATCCCGAGCGTCCGTAAAGACGTCCGAACCATCTCATTAAACGTGCTTTCAGCAACTGGTTTTCGCAGGTCATACCCATTCAAGGCTTCGCATGAGATAACCATCCATGCAGATGACGAGACTGGCTATCGCAAAACTCTATCTACGGTTCTCGACAACGCCATCCTGATCATGCTGATACCCTATCGGTACCTCAAGGGACCTCTTGTTCCGAAGAAACTTGTCAAAGTGGGCGATGCCGCAAGGGCCTTCAAGACTCACTTGACAGCTATGCTGGAGGAGGAAGTCACAGCTTCGAATGGGGGTAAACCAGTGTCCGGCGGCATTATGAGCGGGTTCGTTCACTCTCTGGAGGTACACCGGAGGGAGCTTATTACCTCGCCTGAGCTCAAGACAAGCAAGGACGGGAAGAAGGGCCTCACCGTTGACGAGATCCTGAGCAACCTGTTTGTCATCAATTTTGCCGGCCACGATACCACAGCCAACACCCTCACTTACAGCTTGTACCTGCTCTCTGTCTACCCTGAAGTGCAAGATTGGCTAGCAGAGGAGATTTTTACTGTCACCAGAGGCATTCCTGTCGAGGAGTGGGAATATCAAAAACTGTTCCCGCGCCTTATCCGCTGCTGCGCCATACTCCGCGAGACTCTTCGGGTTTATGCTCCAGTCATGGTCATGACAAAATGGACTGCCAACAACGCTCAGACGCTCAGAGTTGGCGACAAAGTCATCCACATCCCCGCTAGAACGAGGACTATGATGCATCTCCTCGCCATTCAGCTGCATCCACAGTATTGGAGTGACCCCTACACATGGAAGCCATCACGTTGGATCACGCCTAAAGCTGGCAGCTCCGGTGGCCCCGGCAACGAGATATTGAGCGATCCCACGCCAAATACTTATTTTCCCTGGTCGGACGGGCCGCAGAATTGCCCAGGCAAGAAATTCTCCGAAGTCGAATCGATCGCAATTTTAGCCTGCCTTTTCCGCAAAAGCCGGCTCTTGATCAAGAAGACGCCGGGAGAGACAGAGAGTTCTGCGAAGAAGAGGGCACTCGCTTGTATCAACCATGCAAACCATGACTTATTGCTTAGAATGGAGGATCCAGATCAGGTGAAGCTGATGCTTGTGGAACAGTAAGTGGAGTGGCTTCGTGCTGAATCTAATACATCCGAATGCGTGTGCAGTCTCTTTATACAGTGGAATACGCCCAAAGACCATTTTGCCAAAGCTTGCCGCTTAGAGACCCACGAAGACTTTCTATCTTCTCTGGTCTCGAACAACTATGCAACCCCTTTGACACCTCATATGATCCCGTGGTAGCACGCGCCATTCGAAGCCCAGGCGGTGAATTCGCGCAGTCGCATTGTACCCACCCACAGAATGCATCAGACCAATTATATATGAGAAAGTTGCATTGAATCCACTTTAAATTGTGTTGGTTGCCCTTTTGGCATTCACATCCGGCTGCCGCCCCCTCCAAGAAGAACACTGATATGCACCTGTTGGTGGCAGCTGGCTCCACATGCACCCAAAATTAGGTATGTGCTCGCTAGTCCTTCTCCATTCAGTTTAGAACGAAAATCCTGGGAATTTCGGTGCTCATGCACGAAAGTCCCTCCTTCATCTTAGATCTTCTTGTCTTGGAAGGATCAAGTGCTTGCTGTGAGGCGTGTAACTACGACGCCTGCATCATTGCCGTATTTGGCCTTACTCGGGGACATATTTCCATTCAGTCCCCCTTGATCTCATGATGTCTTCTGCCGGAGGAGAGTCGACTATCGCCAATTTGCAACGAGTGAGCCAAGTAACCTTTCTTGTAAGTATAGGGTTCAACACGACCGATATATGAACTTCCAGGTGAATACTAAAAGCTAAATCACTACCCAAGGCAACTGCATGGTCGTCCACGGCTTTATCATTGCTCTTCTTGGCTTTCCGTCTGGCTGTACGCTTCCAGTCTTCCCGCAAATTGCAGAGCGATGACTGGCTGGTAGTTGTCGCCTGGCTTATGCTACTTGCATTCACCATTGCTTGGCAGATCAAAATATACTTCTTGTTCTGGATGGAAGATGTCTTTAGCGGGAAGACCCCTCCTACAGAATCTTTTTATCAACATCAGGCTTCCTTTTTGCCATTTATCGTCATTTGGAATTATCTGTTCTACACCAGTCTATGGGCCGTCAAATTGTCCTTTCTCATCTTTTTCCGACGATTGGATTCAAAGGTTATCAAGTTCCACAGAATATGGTGGTGGGTTGTGCTGTTCTTGACTATTGTGGCATGGATTGGCTGTGTTGCCGACATCGACTACGGATGCACCATTGGCGACACCGAATTTCATCCTAAGTAAGTATATACGTGCATCGTCCTGTCTTTACCGCCGCTAACTGTTTGTTTTGAAGCTGTCTGTCCCACACCGAGTCACATCAACTGGCAAAACCAAACTTTCTACGGCAACACGGCAGCGGATGTGATTACAGATCTGCTCATACTTTCAATTCCGGTGATCATATTATGGAATGTTCAAATTCCGCGGCGCAACAAGATTATACTGTTCGCTGTTTTCTCTGCGACCATACTGATCATTGTGATGTCGATTATCCGCATGGCTTTGGGCAAAGGCACACAGCAGCAACTCAAAGAGCCGGCTATCGATTGGCTATATATTTGGTCTGTAGTTGAGATGGGAACTTGTAAGCGAGAAATTTATTTCTATTGTCCCACTTCGCTGATTCAATCGATTGACATGCATGCATCAGCGATTATCGTGGCTTCTGTTGGCTCCTTCCGCCAATTATTTATCTCGAAGAAAGAGCAGAACCTTGGTCACAGAACAAGTGCTCATGATTCCCAACGGGTCTGGCCGTTCAAGAGGATCTTCTCCCGGTTCACACGTTCCAACAGCACCAAAGATAATCTCCAGAATCTTGCTCAAAAAGATCGTGCCCCCTCACTGGACAGCTTGTGCCAAGTATCACAAAATGACCAACCACAGGTGCATGTCACCCCAATGGAGTCGGTCCACATCCAGACGGGTAATGCAGTCACCGGTGGCCTCACCTGTCCTGCCCCATTGGCTGACAGAAACATAAATGAGGTCGTATTACCTGTGTACAATTATGATCATGGCAATTACCATCAACATGTCTATCACCAGGGCGATCGGCATCAAGGCGGTTATCAGGGTGGCTACAGTTGGGCTCGTGCATGAGAAAGCTATGAGTGTCTTAGAACATCGCAAATCAGGAGGCCAAGTCGTTTCTTCTCGTGAATTTTGAGGCAAAGATGATTATCAACGAGTGCTAGAGTTGTGTAGTGTGTGTTTCGAGTCTGTGGCCCACACTCGAGCTGAAAAGTTAGTCCACTGACTGATGCAATGAAGTCAAGGAAGAGAAGTCAATTTGGTATCCAATCTCTTAAATGACAAGTAAGAAAAGTTTCACGACCACACATATCACCCCGCTCACTTTCTTAGCTCCCTAATGATCTGATCGGCCCCGGCAATCGCATGACAGGCCGCGGTCAGCGTCGGGTTGGTTGCATTTGCGGTCGGGATGACACCGCATCCACCGAGATATAGGTTACCGACCCCCCAGACCCTCCCCGTTTTGCTGACGACGCTGTTCTCTCTGGTCTTCGCGAGATCGAACTTGCCGTTCTGATCTAGAACCTCCTCGCCTGCGCGGTAGATGCCGCATACTATATAACCAGTATTAGCAACTTGCTCGCATGTCATCTCATCTGAATGGCACCCAAACTCCAGCAAAAACTCTGGCTTGATTCTCAGATGAACCTGACAGCGAAATAGAGGCGCGAGCCAAATACATGAGCAGAACCAGCAAGAATCGGGATGAAGCTTACTGTGAAGGGCCAAGCCAGGTGCGAGATAGCGCGGCTCTGCGCCTGGGAGGAATTGGCCCAAAGAGGTAGCTACTTCGACCATACTGCGGATATCCGGTTAGCAAGAAATGTTCCGTAACAGGACTGAGACGAGGGTGGAAAGCGGGATGTGCATGAGTGACAGCTAAAGAGATGACCGCATCACCCTGCTCATGAGTAGAGTGTTATGTGACTTACTCCTTCATCATGCGGGTGGATCGATCAACATCTCCCTTGCCGAGAGAGAACCAGAACGTGGGCTACGAGGTCATCGCCCGATGTTAGCAATGACCTCTCAGTCAACTTTTGATCAAACTAAACAGACTCACCTGTGGCATCCCAAACCCATCTCGCCTCTTGGCGCTGAAGTCGATCCTGTTGAACTTGTTCGGTTCCACATACCCGAAGAAGCGCAGGTCGACAATGAGACGTTGGTCAACATCGGCCGGCACCTCACCGTAGCCGAAGGCGTCGCGGTGGATTTGTGTATGCCAAGGGAACTTCTCAGAGAAGGGAATGTAGACGTTGGGGTCGAGGTCGTCAAAGGGGAACGGCAGCGGGTCATCCTCGTCATCCTCAGTCGCCTGGTGTTTAGCCTTGTGCTTTTTTACGGCATTCCTGATCGTGTGATCCTGTTTTCCGTCGGGACGCTTTACGTCAAGATCCCCTGGCGTTTTGTTGACTCTGTCCACGTGCGTTTTCTTCAGGACAACCTGACAGAATGTCATGGTCTGCTCTGTCAGGTATCTCCCCTATGAGGTGCCCAAGATTAGCAAAGTGCGCCCACGGTCACGGAGCTGAGATGGGATACGCCACGTGAAGAGTGGCTTACAAGAGTTGGCAGGTATGATCTCCCGATATGATGGTCTTCCTCGTTCTCAAGCCCGCTCTTGAACAAAGACTGGGCCAGGATACCTGCAGTAAGCACGGTGCCGCCACAGATAACATATCTCTGCGCATCGACGACGTACTGGAGCCCAGTCTCGAGGTCTATGATGACAGCACATGTAACGGAAGCACCTTTGCCCGCGTCGTCGTCCTCAATCAGCAAGGTGTCCAACTGCGTCTGTGCGCGGACGGTGAGCAGCTTGCTGTAGGCGGGCTTGTCCATGCGGTCCGGGTTGGAAAGCTCATCGCCGAGGATGCTGGCTGTGCAGGACCAGTTGATGATCCCCTTCTTCCGACCGGGCTCGCAGGCCAATGGCATGGACCGAACGACACGGTCTCCATTTTCGGTGAAGTTTTCTTCCAAAATCTTCTTCACCAGGCGATGGCGGACCGAGTTGTCGAATCTCGTGGGATTAGTGCCGAAGAGCTCCTCAGCTTCGTGGTAAAGGCTGTCCCATTCGTCACCCGTGAAGAGCTCCGAGCGCTCTACACGGCCTTTGAGGTCCCCGGCGAAGTCAGGGTACTGTCGTGGGGTGCAGCACGTCCAATGAGAAGCCATCCCGCCGAGGGTCCGCGTGGCCGCACTCGCTGCAAGATTATACTCGGGCCTCTGCTCTGGATTCTGCCCGTTGAGGACGAACCGATTCTTCTTTGGAACCTCGTCGCTCGTGAGCTCCGGGGTCCATTCTGGAGGCAGGTGGGTGGATGCTTCTACCATTGATACAGACAAGGGGCTTAGTTCACCCTGCGGCCGTCGTTGTTAGTAGCATTACGATATGGAATTGGGAATCCGTCTTGCCTTGATAATACTATCACGGGTTAGCCACTACAAAATGGAGATGTACTGCTTTGGTGAACTTACTTAGTGAAGAGACTAATATCTTTCTGCACAGCCACGCTGTTCTTACGATGGTCTCCGATACGCTTAGACGCTCTTAATAGAATGTCAATATCACTGAAACGGCCACAAAATCATATTTTTGATTAGCGCAGAACACATACTGTTCTCCCATTTCGATCATCAACACATTCTGATTACCTTCAACAACCAGCTTGCGGGCGAAGACAGCCCCAATGGGGCCAGAGCCGACAACAAGAACATCTGTTTTGTAGACTTGGCCTCGTGCTCTGAGCAGATCGATCTTCTCCTTGAGTTGCTCCTTTGGCGGAAGCGGAGGACCACCTGGACACCCAACAAATGGAGGTGAGGTAGACTTGGACATGGTCAAAGTGTGATCCGTCTTGTTCGAAGACAATTGAGCTTGCAGAAGAAGTGTCTTGAATCCAACGTAGTGCTATAATTCTGGATGTTTATAGGTCAGAGACCGAACTTATATGGACTCGGATCGGAGAACTCTTCAACTTCCATCTCATCGTTCTGAGTGTTCATCATCAGACAAAACGGAAGCTTGGAGCCGTAGCCGTAGCCCGGTTCCCAAAACATTTCCATGATCGTCTCATTCTCGCTTCGGCAAATGTTCAACAAGAGCCGGTGAGGAGCCTTGTACTCACCGGTGATGCTTGTGCGAACGCATCTCAGACCACTGATTTGAGCTTTGCCATCCGCAGCGATGATACCAATTGATGAAAACAGCAGCCCCAAGCGAGTAACGCAGAACACAGACGTTTCTATTAGTTGGTGGACTGGGCACAAAATGAGCTTGTTGTGTCCCATCAAGCATTGATGTTGTTCATGTGCTTACTTGAGGTCATTTGCTTCGGCTAAAAGCCTTCACAATGGCCACAGCTACGGATATCTTCAAAATTTAATCGTCACAACATGTTACTTCTGGCCCGCCCTGTCACAAGTTGAATGCCACGTTCCGCACGGGCTAGGTGCCAGGCCCCTATTCCGGATGTTCCGGCAGCACAGATCCGGCCAGAAGTCTGGGAATGTGTTGAGCGGGTGTAACTCACATGTTCTACTGTACGATTCTGATTTGTGCTCCATTAGATTATCTGTGGGGACTCCACATGTCTCAGCCTCGTACCAACACTTGCCGCACACATTGGTCTGCATCACACGGGCAGACCCGCTGTGACGGTTCACGTCTCGAGATGAGCGCAAGGAACGACATTGGCAAGTCGATAACTTTCGAAGTGTACCCTTTCGAGGTTAGCGGTTCATTCAGAGATGCATGCGGCTGTTGCATTGCGCTACCTTTTGGTAACCTAACCCGCGAATAAGCTGTGGATGGCTGGGCATCGACTCCTCATCTCTTTTCGTACTGCAGTGAATATTTTGTGAAAGTTCGGAACCTTGCACACAGACTATCTTGCATAACTACCGGTCAATAAACAAGGCAACGGTTTCTGTGGATCAGTCATGTTATGAACATGGTCCGGTTGTGACCATCATTCAAGTGGCGCTGTAAACAAGCTATGTAGATCGTCACGTATAGACATTGATGACTCTCCTGTCAACCTTTTGTAAGTTTCAAAATGTTATCCGCGGTTAAATTAGGTCTCAAGGAATGAAACATCAACAGATAGGCGGGACAAACCATCCTTGAGTCCCAGGGACAGCAGAGCGGCCCGGGCATTTATCCCGTCCCACTCAAGTGCGTGTACTCAAGACAAAGTCAGCACTTGTGAGATCTCGTAACTGTCTGTAATTGCTGTGCCAGCCCCTTGAATTCGCTCAGTCTTGATAGTACATCAGACACGTCGACGTCAAGATGCGATGTGCACGAGGTCATTGATTGACTAAATCAGCAATTCGGTATGACAACAACACTTCGACGACGAGACTCACGCCTTTTGATCGGTTTCAAGCGGGTTGAGCAGTACAAGGTGAATTGCAAATAAATAAAACTCGGCGTTCAGCAAGAACTGTGAGCGAGAGTCGTCAAGGTTGATACGTGTCAGCTGATACGAGATCTCTGGGATTGCAAATCCACTCATGAACCATGCCTTCCCAAGTGCAAACCCCGTCCTTCTCTAGCGGAGCAATCCAGGACAGGACTGATGGGTACTGGATCATTCCCTTCAAGCTGTCTCCAAAGGACAAACTACCAAGCCTTGTCGTGTAAGTATCTAAGACCGAATCCCAATCATAAAAACTAGAGACTGACAGCAAACAAATTTAGCTCAGGTCTCAACAGCGGACGCGTTCAGTTCCTGGAAAATCCCAAGAACAAATCCCCAGGTAAGGATGGCGGCTCTGAGCAAACGCCATGGGATGTGTATGATATCTACGCTTTCAAAGAGCCAGTTGCCGTGATCGCAGCAGACGTCACGGGAAATGGGTTGTCGGACTTGATCATATCTCATCAGTACGGGCCCAACATGATCAACTGCGACATGGCTGGCGGGTGGGTCAGCTGGCTGGAGAACCCCGGCCGCGATGAATGGGTTCAGGACGGACACAAGCAGTGGATCATGAGAGATATTGGCAGGTGGCCGGCAATGCATCGTCTCAGGGCCGGGTACTTCACGCAAAGGTTTGTGTTGACACTGGAACCATTTGCATTGGTTTCTCCAGGGCGCTAACTGTTTTTCAGGTCTATTCTAGAGATTATTGCGGCCCCAGTTGTCCACGGTAAGGATGACAAGGTGAGCCATCAATCTCGCCGGGAAATCCCTGGTGGCGCCAACAAAGTGTGCTAGATCACTCCTGTTCCGATCCTACGTTTCCAAGCACCTGAGAAGCCACAGGACGCGTAAGTGTTACCTGGTCCTGCAGATTACCTGATCTACAGCTGATATTGTCAATTTTAAGAATTGAATGGCAACGAGACATTGTGGATGATGAACACTTCTCAGTCGTCCACGAGATCGTGTCGAAGAAGTGAGTGGAGTTCCAATGCCAAATTTTGTTGTCAATTCTGACATGACCTCTCTAGATTCGATGGTCCAGATGGTCTCGAATCTCTGCTTGTCGCCTCTCGTGAGGGCATCAGCCGCCTATACTTCGAAAATGCGCAATGGCACGTCGAAATATTGAATGGCGGCGAGCCGCGTGAGTCAGGCCAGAGCGAGGGATATGAAGGACCCGGAGCTGGGGACAACTGGGGCAGCGGCACCGTCGACGCGGGTAAGGTAGGGGACGACCCTTTCGCTTATATCGCCAGCATGGATCCCTTTCATGGGGGTAAGGTTTGTGTCTACACCAAGGCAGACCGAGGGCTAGACATGGTCAAGTGGAGACGGCATGTCTTGGATGTGTATGGGACCCCGACTCAGAACCAGAAATGGGGAGACGGGCCGGGACACCATCTTGTATGTGGGGATTTCGATGGTGAGCCGCCCCAGATATCATGGATGTCCCGTAATGAGGCTCCACTAACATCTTGTCAGGTGATGGCGAAGATGAGTTCCTGGTCTCGCTGATAGGAGCACTTGACCGTGACAAATATTACAAATCAAAACCATTTCAAGGCGGTTTCAACCCCAACAAGGTAAGCACCATGACTGAAAGAGCTTCCTCTGGATATTCTACATGATACTGATATACTACCAGGGAATCATGTACTACAAAGCCATCGACCTAGAGGATGGAATTTTCGCAAAGTGGCGAATCGCAAGCGAGTCGTCTGCAAGAATTGCGCTTGGGTGAGTTCTCCGGGAAGTTTCATAAGACATGAGTTTGTGATACTGACGGCAGATCAGAGACTTCAATGGAAATCAGGCGTTGGATGTAGCATCCGTCTCTTACAATGTCATTGACTACTACGAAGAGCCTGAGCCCAAGGTCACCATGCACACAAATCACATTGCCATCCCAACGACAGCATCCCTCGAGAACTCCATCAGAGCCACGATCTGGGATGGAGAAGGCATGGTGTATCTTCCCCAACCAGCTGAGGTCAAGGCCCCTGCGTCAAAGCCTCTCATTCAGGTGGCCAACTACGCTATCAGTGTCGAGGTACACCCACCCGAGAGCAAAATTCCCATCAACAAGGGTGAGGGCTTGAAGGTAGTTTACGGAACTCTGAGTGAAACTTCCGGTGGGACCACGACGAGAGAGCCGCTGGGCGGTGACCCGTTTCCCGCTTTGGCTTCAACCACAAGCAAGGAGGAAACCTTGGATGCGGACGCTGTCCTCGGAGCCGTCATCCTACGCTTGACACCAACTACTGGAGCCGAACTCGGGTGGGAGGATGTTGAGCCACAGTCGCAGTGGAGTAAAGCTAGCGATGTGCCCGTCCATGTCACGCTTGACCTGCAAGAATCAGGGCTCACGATGCCGGAATACAAATTCACAAGAGTCGACCATCTCTGGTGGGGCGAAGATGACGAGCGGTTCAAGGAGAAAGAGTTCTATAACATGCCTGGCTTCCATTTCCGCTTCCTCGACAGCAAAGTCCACATCGCACACATCCAGTTCTGGACGGCAGGTGAGTAGGAAGATACGTTGGTCATGGGAAGATAGCGTGCTGACGGTGTCTGAACAGGGACCAGAGTGAGTGCCGGCGCGCACAATCACTCCAACGACTACTTCGCAGAAATCCATGTCACACTTTCACTTGGAACTCAGGATGGTGGAATGTCGATGGTGAAGCCGGAATACGCGGACGACGCCAAAACCCAAGACGAGGCGGAGGCACTCCCTGACGACAAATGGATCCACAATGCTCAGGAGGCACTCGTCGAGCATGGAAGTATCTGGCATCGGGACTCTTCGGGGAAAGCGATTCGGGGTTTGCACAACGTCGTCTCGTACCCCTGGCACAAATGGGAGGGAGGAACTGGCGATAACATCGATGTGTGGATGGCTATTGAGTTCAACCCTGACGTGGAATAGTGAGATGTGGTGCGCTCATCCGGCCATTCGTAGAGACTCTTGGGATTGGTTAGTCTAGGTAAGGATATGGTTTTCTCGGTGTTTTTCTTTTTGGTAATATGTCATGAAATTAATCAACTCGGTCCTTAATGCTTCGCGAGCCTGAGGTGTTGGTCAATATCCCGGCCAATATCCCGGCCGCCACGTGCCTCCCTAATTTAAATCCCAGATAAGAATTAGATTCGTCGTACGTGATCGAAACTGTATTGCGAGTGTATTTGAGAGGAGTTGGCGTGACACCTTTCGTCGATGTTAGGAGCGTCAACAATTATTCCCCACAATACACCTGTTATGCTGCATGATGGGCTCGAAATGCACAGTTGTACAATTTTTCGGCGTCTTTCGACCGCAGCTCCTTCGCTGAAAATTTTCCATGCCAACACTCTGAGGCTCGTCGGGAGTTGGCCGTTATCGTGGAATGGAACTGCTGGATTGGGTCAAGGGCGCATAGCCACAAGCGCTCTTATCTGGCCAGCTAACGATAGCATCATCGCGAAGGATCACTGGGGCCTGGGCTTTCCTGCATGAAACTTGGGGCGCTAATTTAGTAATCAACTGATTTTTAGGCAGAACGGTCCATATAATTCCCGTATATCGTGTGGCACTGCAAAGCTCTTTGTTTGGCCAGCAGCGTATCCTCTCGCATTCAGCCCACTTATTAGTTTCTCGTAAAAAGCCAAGACACCAGCCCGGCGCGAAGCAGTTCTGCACGCAACACGGCTGCTATCGGTGAGGGTGTGACACCAGTGGGTTCCTGCGTCGCGTTCGCATGATGGGACCGGATCGAGCCTTGCGGTTATCTAACCGAGCCGTGCCTCACCACACAAAACGGATCTGGCGTCCGCGGCGCAAACATGGGTACGATGTCACCCGGCTAGAAGGGCCGGAACATGCAGACTACGAGCCAACACATCGGGTCTGGGTGGGCCAAGCATCGCAATACGGACAAGCTTCGAAAAGAATCACTCAGACCGCACACGTGCATGCAGCAGCATGTGTCAGTGTGTTTAGGCAGTCATGGCTCAAAGGGCGAAGCGCCTCGCGGGTCAGAATAGATAAAAGATTGGTCTTGGCTCCGTTGCGACGCCGGGTGGTGGCGTTTCTTTGTGCTTGTGATGCTTCTTGTTCCTGTGTTCTCGTGATACCCATTTGCTTCCGTTTCTCTCTTGTCCCTCAGCCAAAATGAGGTGTCCTATTGTACTTGTGGGACTGCTGTGCCCACTGCAAGCTCTCTCGAAAGCTGTGTTTGCACATTTCCTGGTAAGTTCGATCACATTCTCTAATCCTGTTCACGAGATAAACTTGAGGTTCAGCAACTGACAGGATCCAATAGATTGACAACACAGCACTCTTCACATCATCAGACTGGGAAAGAGAAATTTCCTATGCCCAAGAATCATTGATAGATGCTTTCGCTCTGAACATTGCTTGGAATGGGACCTCGAATGAAAGGCAGATCCCACTGGCCTTCGAGGT
Source organism: Diaporthe ampelina (assembly GCA_023522825.1). Classification (NCBI taxonomy): domain Eukaryota; kingdom Fungi; phylum Ascomycota; class Sordariomycetes; order Diaporthales; family Diaporthaceae; genus Diaporthe; species Diaporthe ampelina. The sequence goes on from JAMFTM010000183.1 coordinate 29,797, forward strand.
TGCCAATTCGCTGAGTTTCAAGCTATTCTTCTCGTTTGACTACAGCGGGAACGGACCATGGCCCAAGGAAGATGTCCTTTCACTGATGGACACGTACCAAACCAACGGTGCTTACTATCTCGAGAACACTCAGCCGCTAGTGTCTACATTCGAGGGAGGCTCCAACGCCACGGATTGGATAGACATCAAATCAGAGACAAACTGTTTCCTGATCCCAGATTGGTCCTCTCTCGGTGCGCAGGATGCGTGGGATGCCGCCGACAATGTCGCTGATGGTCTGTTCAGCTGGGACGCATGGCCAAATGGAGTCAGGCCGATTGATGGCAGTGTGGACGAGACATACCTCTCGGTCATCGACAAATCGAAATACATGATGGCGGTCTCCCCATGGTTCTACACGAATCTACCAGGTTACAAGAAGAACTGGGTCTGGAAGTAAGCAATTCCCCTTCTCACTTGTGAATTCTTGATCACTGACTCTGTTACTATCTTAGTGCGGATAATCTCTGGGTTGACCGCTGGGCCCAAGTCGTAAATATCCAGCCTGCCTTTGTTCAAATCATCAGCTGGAATGACTTCGGCGAGGTACGTCTTGCATCGGACCCGCATAGCTCCTTCTCAGGTCTCACCCACGCACACAGACAGTTTACTGACTCGATGGGTAGTCTCATTACATCGGACCGCTGCACAGCTCCCCCGCCATGGACACTGGATCCGAGTACGACTACGTGTCTACAATGCCCCACGACGGCTGGCGCAACATACTCCCGACCGTCATCTCAATTTACAAGAATGGCACAAGCAACGTGACCCAGGAGAGTATCACGGCATATTACAGTGAGTAGTCCTTCAGGCCTCGTCCATCCGGCCCCTTTGAGTTTCAAACGATTCCTAACGCGCATCAACCTCCACAGCTCCCGAGAGAGGCTCAAACTGCGACACAGGAAACACCACCCTGAACACCGCCAGCCACGCTCAGACGGTGTACTCGGTAGACCTGCTGGGCGGCATCAAGATCTACTACGATGCCATCCTAGCATCGCCCGCTAATATCACGATCAAGATCGGCGACGATCTCGTGGAGGCAACCTGGGACAAGGCCCGCTCGCCCGTCGACGGCGGCCCAGGGCTCTACCATGGCTCCTATACCGTTCCGGTTCTCCCGGACGGAGAAGAGTTACCTGTGGTAGTTTCGTTGTCTCGCGACGATGACAACGTTGCCCAGATCCAGGGCATGAGCATAGGAGGCTGCAGCGAGACGGGCATGCAGAATTTCAATGCATGGGTTGGGACTGAGAACGTGGTGAGGACTGCTGATAGTCTGGCGTCTTCGACAATGTCAGTCTCCACCTTCGGGGTCGTGGCTTCAATAGCGCTTTTTGTCACAGCCTTGCAACTGCTCTAGACTTTCTAGATCTGTTTCGAAATTGAATTTATTGTCCAGCGCTTCTATTTCCAATGACTCTTTGGTCTTCAGTAACGTGTTAGACAATACACAGTCACGTCGGACCCCTTCCCATCTATCTATCTGCAACAATCAGTCTACAGAGCTCCTGCAATACATGGTTCACATGAGTGAGCCAGTCGTAGGATATTAAAACCCGCAGCCAACCTTGTTACGGCCATGGTTTATATCAAGGTAACCACTTCACGTAGTCTTCAAGCCTCCCGGGATGCCGGGGTGGAAGATCAAGCTTCCAAGTTTGGATCTTCCGTATTGCTTGAGTTTCAGGGCCGGTCCAGACGGAAATCTTACTTTAATACATGGGACTTCTTTGGAGCAAAACCCATGATGGGTCTTCAACTAGTGGCACAGTTGAAAAATGGAAGGATCAAGATTATTACATTTTCCAGGATATGTGCCCAGATATCTATTACAGCCTCATCTGTCTGAGGCATCTATATGGCCATGCTCTATCAGACCTGCTCGTACATCTCCATCTTGTTGGGAGCAGGCTGCTTCTTGCCAAATACCTTGTCCCCGACCTTGTCCGTGACCTTGGCCCCGAGGGTATCGACCTTGCCGCTCACTGATAATACGTGTTAGTTAACCTGTGACAGAGTCTAAAGTGTTCCATTCTGAATGTATCCAAAACATCACACAATCGAATCCACGCGGGAGAAAGGACGGTGCTTACTGAATGTCTTCACGAATCCGTAGGTGCCAGAGACGAGCCAGAGGATAGCGTTGACAAGATCAACCCACACAGCGCTCTTCTCAGTGAGAGTGCTGCTGCCCTTGTATGAGTCGTCATTGTCCCGGTGGAGGAAGATGGCAGCAAAAATGCCAAAGACGACAGTCCAAAGCAAGAACAGCGTCAGGTCCCACGAGAACAAGCGCGCAGTCTTAAAGCGGTTAGAGACAGCCCCAAACGGCGCGGCGACGGCGAAGGCGACGGCGGTGATGCACGACAACCCCGCGACGATGAGGCCAAAGACCCACTCGGGCGAGACGTGCATGTCCTCGTCGTCGCTCTGCTTCTGGACGCGGTGGCCGTAGAGCCCGACGATGACGAGCCCCAGCACGAACTGCAGGCCGCGGACGACCCAGCGGGGGATGTTCTCCCAGGCTTTAAGCGGGGCGGTGGCGGCTTTCCGGCCGTAGGCGACGCCGTGGTTCGCGCCGCGCTGGGCGTGGGCGCGGGGGTCGAGCCCGTCCTCCATGAGGGTGTCCTTGTGCTTGAGGAGGACGGGGAGGAGCTTTGTGATGGCCATGATTATGTTTTTTTGTGTTGCTGTACTGTGTTGAATATGATATGCTGGCCCGCAGCTGGTATTATTTGAATAGCCGGTTGAGGGTAGTATATAAAACTGGTGGGACGTGCCCTGGTGGATGCTGTCGACCGTCACAGAGGTGGATGACTGCGCGTGCAAGAGAGAAAAAAAAAGGTATACGCTGAAAGACAGAACAGAGAAATTGAGCAGTAGTTGTGAAGATGTCAAGCGACAGTGAGGAGACGAGAAGGTCTGAGATGATGCTCAACGAGAGCCGCTCAAAGTTCTAAATATGCCACTCGAAGCGCGGGAGCTTGACGCGGGAACAATACGAGAGAGGACAATAGGCGCAACGATGGCTTTGTGAGGGCGCCTCAGCCGTCGTTGTTGTTTTTTCTTCGCTGGCAGTCAGTCAGAAATGCTGCCGCTGCCGCGCGAGAAGACATCGGTTGGCGCACAAAGCGGCCACACATTCAACTTGGCAGATGCGAGCCGCGTCTGAGAATCAGATCGTGGTTGCCAGTCAATTGAGGCCTGGGCCGCGACGCCAGTTCATTGTGTCCAGGGTCCGGTTTGAGGTTCCGAGCCAGTTGGCGCGAGTGGACAAAGGGTGGGCCGGAATGGTTGGCCAAGAGGCAATCTCGCGACAATGCAGGGCCCGCTTTAGCGCTGCAACACCCCATGCCTCGTTGCCATGTCGTTTCAGAACTCCCTTGCCAGTGCCTGCTTTTGTGCCTGCCAGCGCTTGCCTCTGCCATTTCTGCACTTCTGGGCGGGAAAAGAGTGGAGTGTGACTTGCTGTCAACACTTGATCTACTGCTATTCTGGGGTGCACGGTTCCATCAGTCAGTATTGATTGTGCAGATTGGGAAGTACAGGAAATTGTTCATGAATATTGAGGCTAGGCGCGGAGCCCTGCAGTCGCTTTGGGGATAGGGTACCGGACCTGTCAAATTGGTTAGTGAAATCACCGTCAGCACTGCCCCGGGTCTATCAGCTTGGCCTCGTAAGGCGGCCCAGACAGGAGATCAAGCGCCTAGAAACGGACGGCTGCACGGATACATCCGTCCTCAAAAGGAACCAGCCTGCCATCGCAATATTATTTTTGGGCCCAACTCTGCACTGCTGAATTCAATCTCAACGATTTCATTTGCGAGGTTGAGCTCAACCACGGTGTACCAAGGTCAGGACTGTCGGAAAATCGAGAATGGCAGCTGGGGCACACTGGCACACTGTAACACCTTGGCTGGGGGATCAGCAGATGGGCAATGCCAGGATCTGTCGGCACCAAGTCTCCGGATCTGACAGTAATATCAGCCTCATAATATAACCCAGACTTACCAGAGCCTCAGCTAGTCGTACGTGCATCGGCCGAGAGCGACCTCAAAGCATGGTTCGAGCTCTCCTGCTCCCCACAGCCCGTGCAAACAACCCCGGATATATCACGGTCTCTCTGTGATCTCCCACCCATGTTTGATTTATCGTCACGCGTTCCCACCTTTCGATTTAAGCCCGGGTTTCCACAACTAAAATGTGAGATGCGATATGACCACCGTGACGACGGTACGTGCATCCACGTATTCCCAATCCAGCCTGGCGTCCAGCAGCCTAGCAAAAGCACACGCCACGAGACCCTCACTCTGCCCACTCTCGCGTACTTGTGAAATGCCCGAGCCCCGGACTCGCATCTACTAGAAATCACCCTTTTTTCCGCTCGCCTAAGGAACTCCGATAGACACGCGAGGGATGCAGCTCCATCCAGACATCACCGGTGGGGCGATCCAAGCTCACGCGAAGCCGAAAGCGATCCAAATGACTCGGCCACATCATGCAAAAGCACGTGGGGGATTAAACTTTTGCATTTGTCGAAACGAAAAGAAACACTAGTCCAATAACGTGAAGTTCAAACAGTCCTTTCATATATGCTAGACTTCCGCTACGGAAAATTTGCCAAGGGGGAAATGGCTTGGAATTTGTTCGATATTGCTTCATGCAGTGCAATTCAGAGTCGGATCACATGGCAGACAAACCACACCGGACCACATTTCACTGGGCAACCTGAGAAGAGCAAGACAAAATTGTGTTTGAACAATGCTAATATTTTACGTCGCTAGGACTGAAAGCCGGGACCTTCTATGAAGGCACTCCGGAGAATATATATGTACATAGAGGGTTGGGGGCAGTAATATCTACAGCCAAAATTGACGTGTTCCCTTTATGAGAGAATCTTTCTGCAAAAGGAAAAAGGCACCTGTCAAGGTCCCCTTTACATCTTGTAGTAGCGGTAAGCCGCGGCCTTCCTGGAGACACCGCCGGCAGAGGCGGTGGGCTGGGAAGCACCGGTGGTGGCGGCGCCGGTGGCGCTGCCGGAGGAGGAACCGCTGGCCGAGTCGGAGCCGCTGTAGGAGGCCAGGTTCTCGGGGCCGGCGTTGGCGAGGACGTAGGACTTGGCCTCGTCGACGGAGACGGGGGTGATCAGGCTGTCCTTGTACTTGGCCAGGGCGGACAGGGTCGAGGAGCCGCCCAGCGAGGGCCAGTCGCCGGAGCTGGTCAGGGTGTTCTGCAGGCAGGCGCGGCCCAGGGAGCTGGAGCAAGCGCTGGCGGCGGAGGCGTCAGCGACAGTGTAGGCAGTGTCGACCTGGGCGCTCTTGGAGAAGGGCTCCTTGACGGACTCGAAGGAGTTACCCTCGATCAGGGCGTTGGCGGAGCCGTAGGCCTCGAAAGCGTGACCCTCCATGTTGGAGAAGACGTTGTTGACGGCGTGGATGTAGCAGGTGGTGCCGTCGTCTCCGAGCTTGGGGGCACGGCCAGAGCAGTCGTGGATGTAGTTGCGATCGAGGGTGACCTGGTCACCGTCACCGTAGAACATCATGGTCCAGTAGTGGTTGCCGTTGCAGGTGGCCGAGGTAGTGGTCTCACCGTCGAACTCGGTGTTGGAGATGGTCACGCGCGAAGGATCGTAGTGCGCGACGATCATCATGCGGCCGATCAGAGAGAACTTGCAGTGGTCGATCCAGACACCATCGTTGCCCTGGAGCTCGAGAGCATCACCACCCCAGACCAGACCGGGGTTCAGGTCGGTGATGGTGACACCCTGAATGATGATGTTCTTGGCTCCGGAGTTGAGGCTGAGACCCTTGCCCTTCAGAACACCCTTTCCGTTGGAGGAGATGATACTCTTGTTGCTGCCGACCTTCAGGGCGTCGAGAGCAGCAGTGTCGTACTCCAGGCCGGAGACGGCGGGAGCATCTGGCTGCTCACGACCACACCAGTCGCTGGCAGCGTCGAGAGCCTGCTGGCAGGTCTTCTCGGTACCCCATGGCGAGCAACCCGAGGCAGTCTTGGTTGTGCCGGTGAAGTCGAAGGTGGTGGTGAGGTCAATCACTCGGGCGGCGTCATCCGACAGCAGGTCGGCGAGCTCGGAGGCAGACTTGGGCGTTGCGACCTCGCCGTCAGCACCTCCTGTGACACCGCTGGCGAAACCGTATGCGGTTCCCTTGACGGACTGAGCCGAAACGGCCGACACTGCGGCAAGCAGAGCCGCGGCGTAGTATTGTGCGACACGCATTTTGTCTTGGTCTGGCAAGCAAATGAACGTGTGAGTCTTCGTCAAGAGAGTTGAGCAGGACCAAATACACGATACCGGTATCGTGTAGTTCCAGGATCCAATGCAGAAAGACTAGAAAAAGCGAATGAGGAATGCCACAAGACAAGAAGGAGTGAAAATGCTAAGGAACGATCTGCTGAGGAGACGAGGACGAGAAAGCCGCATCTTTATGAGAAGCCAAGGCCTAAAGATAAACATCCTGCCAACACCCCGAGCCGCCGGAGCGGATTCGATGATCATCGGTCCTGGTGGGCAGAAGCAGGAGTCAGCCCCCGATCCCCCTACTCAGGGACTGCCGCAGGCGAAATATCCGGATGATGCCAAGGCGGCGGATTTCCTAATGTTTCCAATGTTTCAGCTCCACTCCGTTTCGTATTACCGCGGGCGCTGGATCCACCCCTGTGTCAATTACATTCGATCCAGGCACATTCCATGCGTATTTAAATTTCGACGACCGGTGCCGATCCCATCTTGGGAAATTCACAGGCGCTTCTCCCTTCTAGCCCCCACGTGCCTCTGCTATTGTTTCTGGCCCGCATATCGAGTCATAGTTAATCAAGCTCGCGCACAAGCTCATCGTGATGCGCACGCAGGGCAAGCATTGATCGTCGCCCCATAGGCCAGGACGCCCCTTTCTGATCTGCAGCCTCGAGCAGGGCCACCGGTTGGCAGTGCTGTACCTGCGAGACCACACCAAGTGCACTGGGCAATCTGCCCGGCTGGGTTCGGCCTCTTCCGTCAGCAATCATGTTGACCTAGCCATACCCGATTAGATATCGTTGAATATGCCTTTGCCATAGTCTTGAAGTCAATTACCTAGCGGCGAAGTATCATCCCCGGTTTCAAGCGTGTGGCTGAAGGCTTCGACTGCCGCTTCGACTGCCGCCTCTGACGCGTTGCACTTGCATTCATTTCATGTACTTCCAGCTGATTCAGTTCATATGGGTTCGACTCAGGAGGATTGATTTTAGCTGGAGGCTCCGTCAATTGCAAGATCTCATCCACTGCGCCCCAATAATTGATGTTGGCCATGCAGTGCTTGCAGGTGATGCAATTGTGATAGGCAGTGGCACAGTTGTCCTCGTGGCTGACCCATTTCGAGAAAAAGATATACGGGCATGACTCTGTCTCCGAGAACATGTTGATTTGATGTGTGTCCAAATCCGTGGTCTCCTTCTCGGAAGCTAAGGAACTTCGCTGCTCCCTCTGCATTTTGAATGTTGTGGAGCAGTTGGCTGACTGGTCATTGTGAGTTGGCAAGACCTGGCTGTCATCCAACTGTGAGACTCTGTAGGATGTGTGAATGACGAGAACCGACTTGTGGTCGGTTCCCAGATAGTCTCAGTCTCTTTGGGGATCATATAGTGTGCTTTGTTCGACGCCTTGTCTGGTGACCGGCTCTACCCTTTCCCATTGGTTCTTCATGAAACGCACACTAATTTAGGTCGGAGTGTCGTCCTTTGTCTGGAGGCTAGTGACCAATACTGAATAGCTTCCTGCCAAGCTCAACAACCTTGGAAGGCGTTTCTTCCATTTTTTAAGAAATCGGGGATTCGCACCCGCGAGAGCAGAGGGTGCACCCGAACTGGCTGTCTTATAAGAGGTTATCCTATAAGAGGTTATCCTTAGGGCCTTATCTTTCAAGATATTGTCCCGTAGGAGGTTGTCCCGCAGGAGGATATCCTATAAGAGGTTGTTCTGTGGGGCTCGGGTGTACTCTCCGTTTCTGCGGGTGCGAATCCCCGATCTCTTTTTCAAATTCACTTTATTGTTGGGTGGGCTGGATTCGTCTTCCACTTCGCAGACGAGGCTGAGACCCAAAATAGCCTTCGAGACCGCTTCACTTTTCTTGATTTGACAAGAGGGCCGAATTGAATTCATTTGCCTCGTCTCCGCAAGTTGGCATGCAGTATGACTCTGACTGATTGTGCTCGCTGAGATCAGATTTCTGACTGAGAGTCACTCGAAGAGCAGATCCAGAGGTCGTTCGGCATCGTGTCATGTTTGATTTGTATTGGACCCCGGTGAACCTAATTGCCAGTCACCGATTATTCTTTAGAAAAGATGCGCAAATGAGATAGGATCGTATTGTTCAGTAAACTCACTTATGTGAGCCCCATATTGCCAAAGTACACCAGTCATGTCCATGCTCCTGTTCGTCATCGTTCGTCCCTGACTCGGCAAAGGCCCAGAAGCCCACCGGCCGCCCCCCTGCGGCTAGTCACTTGCAGTTGCCTCGAGCTCGATTGCCCCGTGGGCTGGTCCACACCGAGTGCCGTGACTAGACCGTGCTCGTCTCCTTCTGGCGTGATGTGTATTGCGCCACTCCCAAAATTTGGTGGGGTTGGCGATCTCCGGTTTGTTATATCCGGAACTCTAATTGTAGATGAGGCTTGTCCGTCGTACAACCTTGCGCTGTTCTGGCGACTTGAAATATTCCGCGCGGTCTACTTTGGAGAGCTGCGCGATGACCTCCTCGCGCTCAGAAGCCTGCAGTGCCTCGGGGCCATCCAAGGACGCTGTTGGCACCACGCCACATACTTTGAACTCCCCTTTCATGGCCAGGTCTTGAAAACGCTTCGGGCCACCGAGATGCGTGAAATCGACAACGGCGTCTACATCCGTTGACTTGTACAAGCTAGATTTGATCACGATATCTTCTGTGAGAGCTGTCCTCCGGGAGGCCTTGCCACTGCGGGCGGCGTGCTCGATCGCCAGGACGATGTCTCTTAAAGTTGTCTCTGGCGGAAGCCCGCGAAGTGTAAGGAGGCCACGATGTGGAAAGACGGCTGCTGGCTTCTCGGGCCACAGCTTGGCTGGAATTTTCCATGGTTCGGGGCTTCCGACGGTTGCTTTCCTGATCAGAGGGAAAGCAGTTTCCGTGATCTTCGACTTCGTCGGGGGCGATGTGTCCTCGATCTGGGGCGAGCTGTCCACGGTCGAGGGCGAGTCCTCGGCCTTGCCGTCTTCTGATTGCAACTTTTCGAAAGGTCCCGTGCGCACCTTTTCGTAAGGCCCCATGCGCACCCTTCTGAACACGTTCGGTAACCGTCTCTTGGGTCGTTTCTTTTTTGACCGTGGCGGTTCCAACTTGACCTTTCTGAACGCATTCCGTGATTTCGCACTCTCGGCCACATTCGAGGACGATTTCTCGTACTCACCGCCACTTGTACCTAGGCTATCGGCTGTGCCAATCACCTGTTTGACAAAATCGTCCGTCGAGGTGCTGTCCGCCGAGGTGCTCTGCGCCGAGATGTCCTCCGTGTTCCCCGCGGGCCTGTTGGTTGAGTAGCGCAAGGCGGCTGGTGGTGCTGCCGTGAAATCCTGGCCCATCCACGGGCGGGGCAGCCTGGACACGGCGCATATGGCTCGGCGCATCATGCAGTTTGGACGAGATGTGTGCTATCTGATGGCCATGGTGAGTAGTGGTGTGAAGTGACAGGTTCATGTAGGAGGTTGGTGAGATTGGGGTAGCGAAATTCGGGGTCGACCTCGTCGGCACAAGTGGCCCTCTCCACACACCGCCTTCCTCTTTGGAGGTCCTTCCACCCGCCAATTCCACGCTGCAGGACTGAGAGACCTCAAGATTCTCGAACCTGTAGAATAACATTACTCTGTTGTGTCTTCTCAGACCACAATGTCCTTTCCACTAATGAATTTTCATTTATCAGGAGTGAGTTTTGTAATTGCTAAGTGAAATGATCCCATTGCAGGCTTGAGAAGAAGACCTGGTGGTAGCTTGCAATGGTATTCTTCGTCCTAGATCCTGCCTTTAGAAGATAGGGATATCCAGTGGCACATTGGCGAGCGCAGTGGCGAACTCTCAAAAGTTCAATTCAGTTCTCTCACATGGTCACGGTTTTCACATTAGGTAAAATGCATGGACACGAATTAGATGACGAATCTACTTGCTCCGACTCTACAATTCAGCCGATTACAATCCATCCGACTTTCCCCAGATAAGGTAATTCCCAAGAGAGCAGTCATGGTGAAATAATAGGCTTCTGGTTCAGACCTTCTCATCATGAGCAATATTCCCCTCCTCCTTCGCTGCTGAGTGAGCAGAAGGCGCCTCCTCATGGGTCGTCTCCGCACCATCTTGCTTGCGCTCAACCTCATGCAGGCGGTCCTGGAACGTACCCAGCTGGCCGGTCCGCCAGGCGGGAGTCTTGCTCTCAAACACGGCATCGATCTCTTCGAGGGACTTGCCGGCAGTCTCGGGGTAGAAGAAGAACACGTGGATGGTCATGACAGCGCAGAAGGTTCCGAAGATCATGTAGGTTTGCCATTCTACATGGTGTCAGCAGCGGAAATCAAAATTGAATGGCGTGGCTAGCGGCAAGAATTCTTGGAAGTGGGTGGGAGCATTTCGGCCCAGGCCAGGGTTTTACTCACGGATATTAGTGAAGGCCGGCGGGACGAAAAAGGCGAGGGCCAGGTTGAAAATCCAGTTGCCTGCAGCAGACACGCCCACGCCCTTGGCCCGGTATCTCAAAGGGAAGACTTCAGATGCGTAAATCCATGCGACGGGCGCCTACCATCGAGGTTAGCAGTGAAATATTGACCGATTTTTCTTACGCATGCGGGGCTTACCCAGGTGATGCCATATACACCCACGAAAATGTAGCAACATGCAATGACTCCTTTGGCCGCGGCCGTGCTCTCAATTTCCCACGTCAAAATCGAATTACCATCAATGGAATCGACCTTGTGTCCATACGAAGCCATCAGGGCACCGACGATGAAATGCAGTATGCAAGCAATTATGGCGCCATAGACTGTTGTACAAAAGTCAGCAAGTATATCAACACAGTGTGCACCAAAAACATGATAGCAGCGTCTTCTGGGACGGCCAGCCCATGCGAGTGGCAAGGGAAGAAAGTACTTACTCAGAAGCGTGCGACGCCCGAAACGATCAATGACTGGAAGCACAGCGCCGGTCGTCACCAAGAAGATAACATATTGGATAATGGCACTTGTGAGTCCCGCGTTGCCACCCTGGCCAGCCATCTGGAAGATGTAAACAATGTAGTAAAGCATCACGTTACCGCCCAAAAGCTGTTGCCAGACTTGAGCGCTGACTCCAGTCAGGGTTCGGAACCACATGTTCGGTGCGACGAGTCCCAAGTAGCCAAGGTCCTTGGACTCGGCTGCGAGGGCTGCGGCCTCTCTGACCTCGTCGAGCTCGGCCAGCACGACGGGGGACTCCCTGTCACCACGAGCATGCAACCCGGCGAGGACATCGATGCATTCGTCCCAGCGGTCCTTGCTGGCGAGCCAGCGAGGGGATTCTGGGAAGAAGAAAAGGGAAACCCCGAGGACAATGCCGGGTATGCCTTGTACGCCCCACGCGACCCGGAAGGACGAAGAGTCTTTGATCGAGACGGCGCAGCCATATGAGATCAGATACATGATCAAAATGCCCCAGTCGATAGCCCATTGTTGCACGCCGACGATACGGCCTCGGATGTTGGCTGGGGCGAGCTCGGCGAGGTAGACACAGACTTGAGACGAGGTGATACCGACTGGCGAAGAATGTCAGTGAAGTGTATACGGACGAGAGTATGTGCACGGAGGAGAGCTTACTGGCAAAGCCACTGACGATTCTTCCCACGATGAGATGAGCGATGTTCTGGGCGCTGCACTGGAGGACTGCTCCAACAACCCAAATAACACTGGCAACCTGAAGGATTCCACGACGGCCCATGTGATCACATAGCCAGCCAGCGAGAAGGGAGCCGATGAAGCTGCCCGCAGACATGGACGCCGTAATCCCACCCTGTGTGTTCGAGTCCGGATGTCCAAAGTATTCGAGATATTGATCGCTGCCGATCCAAGCAGACATGCTGCTCACATCGAAGCCGAACAGTGCGCCGCCGATGGTGCCGCTAGACAGATGTCAGTGAATGCTGTAGGGGAAGCGGGACGCTCTGCGTGGTGGGTACGGGGCGGACCTACAAGCCGGCGAGGACATAGATATTCCAGATTCGATACATGGCTGCAGTTGTCCGGTGGAGTCAGAACAAATAGGCAGTCCTGATCTGTGCAGAGGCAGATCGGTTGGAGAACAACTCGAAATTCGACACAGAGCCCAGACGAGGGGATGTTCGTAGTATTTATCATCGGCTACACGTTGGCCATGCTGCTTAACAACCTGGCAAGGCCGTAAAAGCAACGCTATGCTCGGATCATGCTCGTCCTGCGGCTCCATCGACAGCCATGTCTGTTAATGTGGATGGCCAGGGATGGTCCTCCCAAAGCCCAATCACACCTGCCTCCAGCCGACCCAATCTTTCAACAGCCACCATAGGCAGGGCGGGATGTTGGTGACTGCACAACGGGGCCGTCAGACCACGCAGTGTCATGGCTAGCCGAAACAGATATTTCCCCTCGGGGAAGTGGGAGTGTAGATCTTGGTCACGGTTGGGGTAGAGATTCTGGAGAAACGGGGGAGGCTCTCTCGACGCTGAGAAAAGGACCGATGTTGCCCGACATCAAGATCCACAGCCGACGTCATTTCGTAGTGGGACTAAAAGGGCGGGATTGAGACCTTGGCTCGCGAACACACCTCGGCCCATGGTTTGTGAGCGAAATGGCAAAGTCTTGAGGGGAAACACTCCGTCTTAACGTCGCTCCTCTGGCGTAGCTGCCGAACTGCTCAGCTTGCATCCAGTGCGCCGTTCTTGGGCCTCCCCGAATATCAGAATTGAGAGGGGACCGATCCCAGCAAGAGAGACTCAGGTACTCGGGAGACGTCGTCGGGAGGGAAGTGAGTCGGATGGTAGGCTCTCTGATTGGAGCGGCTGTACAATCAATGAAAGGCCCACCCCGGCAGCACCCGGTCCTACCCCAAGCAGCCTCCATCCACTCCCGCATTGTCTCTCCAGTCTCCACTTTTCAGCACCTCCACGTCCTTCCACCTCTGCGGCGGCGTACAGTTAAGGATCGTGATGGCATGGGAGCTACGCAATAATCAGCCGTGTTCACAAGACTATAATCCTTATCATGAATGCAGGCTGTTTCAATGAACTAACTGCAGTGTCAAATGCAAGGATGGCAGGCTCTTCGTGCTTTGGCGTGCATGCGCTTTTCCTCTAAACGACACGACATGAATACGACAATTCTCCGCGATAGCCCTTGCCTCTCTGTCTTGATCGCGCCAAGTGTGATCAGTCAAAGCAAAGCCCGCCTGTTAGAAGATACTGGGTCCAGCAGCGACCGGTGCCTGAGTCCAATAGCCAGTGACGAGCTCTAACGTCGCATCTACGTCTTGGGGATCATCAATCTTGCATTGCGGGCACGTGTGCGGCTCTTCGGCTCAAGGCTTATTCATGCGTGGATTGCGCTTGTGGCGTTGACGGACGGGCGCACTACCGGGACTGATCTGCAGCCAAGTACGGTAGAGGCGTCCCAATCGGCTGGCCAGGGCAGGAACCAGGGAGGCACCGTTTTTGGCAGTACTTCTCTGTGTGTTTATGCTGGAATCATAGGGTTACAAAGTGACAATAAATCAGCATACCTGATAATAATTTGCAGTGCAGGGCGTTGTTGGACTGCAAAGTTTTGCCAAGCTGCACGCCTGCCTGACTGGTGTCCAAGTGCTCTTGTGTTGTCAACCTCCAGTCAGGTAATTCTGCTGTCGCCGTTGCAGAAACCGACATAGAAAATGCAGTCACGGGTTCCAGTCCACGCAAATCATTTCCAAACCTCGGGCCGTGGCCAACTGTCGTCAGCGAGCATGAAAGCTTGGAATACTACGACGAGGGTCTAACATCTCTTCTGCCTAAGCAAGGCAGCAGATTTCAGACTCATGTGTAACTTCCAACATTGTCACTTGAATGTAAGACAACACTAGTCTGCAAGTGTAAGGGGCACTTACGGGTATGATTTTATTTATGACTTAAAATGGATGCCCATTCATTCTGGATGTTGAAGTTTGGCTCATAGTAGTGGGGGAGAACCTTACGTAAGCCGGCAGAAACTCTCACCGTCTGGCAGGCCCGATGCAGCCTGCCGGAGCAAGTTCCCACTAGTCAAAGTTCGTCGTCACTTACTGGCCTCTTTGTCAAGACGTTTTCTGCAACCACCCGTCAACCTTCGCGCCATCGCATTGAGCGTGTATCACCTTCCAACTCACAACACCTGGACATACATTAACCGCGTCTCGCATCGAGACATTCAGAAGCAGAGCAGTTGCTTGGAAGTACTATGTCACAATACTACCCCCCTCCCCCGGGGGTGGACCGACGCCAGAACGCGTCGCGCAACTTGCCCCCGCCACCTCCCAGCGATGGATATGGCTTCAGCGACAATTATCGACCTCCTCCTCCCCCATCCTACAACGCCCCACCCCCTCCCCCATCAAACTACGATTCCTACACCTCTTCCAGTCGTCGCAGCGACCAAGGAGGCTGTTATTCCCGCAGTGATCGCAATGATCGCTACGAGCCCTCGCGCCGTGCTGATGACCACCCACTCCCTCCGAGACCCTCAGGCGACTCGTATCAACCCTCCTTCCGCGGTTCTGACTCATTCCGTGTACCCCAGGGTGGCTTCGACTTTCGCTCGGAGAAACCCAGAGGCGTAGGTGATTCGTACACCAGCTATCGCCCAGACGAGTCCAGATCCCGAGCAGACCCGCCTCGCGGTCCCCCACGAGGTCCTCGCGGCGATCGCCAATCACACCGATCATACCGTCCAAACGGTAACTCAGGGCGCGGTGGTTTTGGGTCACGGAGACCTTGGAAGCCTTTCGTAGCAGCTGAACGTGCCATACTGCACACGACCGACAACCACAAGCCCACAGAAGACTTCGCAGATACGCAGAATGGTGTAACATACAGGGCCCTTGATCAACTCTCGGATAGTGACGAGGCTGATATGGATATCTCTGACGACGAGAACGACTCTGCGCAGCCGACTGCGAAGCGGGCACGCACGTCTGCCAACTCGGCATCGGCTGATGAAGCCCCGAAGTGGTCCAACCCAGACCCTTATACTGCCCTACCTCCCGAGCAGGACCAAGACAAGAAGAAGAAGGACGTGGTCCAATTGATCCGCAAGGCTCGTGTTGAACCTGCCAAGAGCACTAGGACCTCGCTTCTTGCGGATGACGAAGATTTCATTCGGTGTGATTCTGGCAGTGAGGACGACGGGGACGAAGAGGAGTTTATCGATCCCCTGACTTACAGCCGTCAGCGTTCAAACAATCAAGAAGCACCACAGTCCACGGCCGCCGCGCAGGCCGCACCAGCCTCCAGCTCAGTATCAGACAAAGCCTCCGCGGTTCCGGCTGTCAGCAAGACACTGAGGCGGGTTGACTTTGACATGGACGTGCCCAAATCGTCAGATCTAGGTTCTCGCAAGCGCACGCATGATGACGTGTTGAAATTGCCAGCCCATTCACAGCTCAAATCGGCGCCGAAGAGACCAAGTGGGGGCTCTATCGTTTCCGATTGGCGACTGAAAAAAGGCGAGAATCACTCGCCATGGGTCACGTCGGCAAACTCAGGAGCTCAGGTCAATGTCAGGTATGTAATAGACAACTGACAATTCGGCAAGCCAGGCTGACTTAGACTACGCAGGTTTCACATGGAAATCAGCGACTTCTATGATCTGGTGAGACCACGAGAGTTCGAAGACCGTCTCCGTGGCAACCTCGTCGACGAGCTGAATCGCATCATCGAGAAGAACGGAAGTTGGCGAGGCCGCAAGCTGCATGCCTTTGGGTCCTTTATGTCTGGTCTGTACTTGCCAACTGGTGACATGGACCTTGTCTTGTGCTCCGACACACTTCTCTCTGGAGGCCATAGCCTACCCATGGGCGCGAACGCTCTGAGGCAGTTCAGGAACTTTCTTCGTAGCAACCGTGTGGCAGTCCACAACAACTTCGAGATGATCCTGAAAGCAAGGGTTCCCTTGGTCAAGTATGTGGACAGTACCACTGGGCTGAAGGTCGACATCTCCTTTGAAAACCCCAGCGGTGTCGTTGCTATCCAGACGTTCAAGGCGTGGAGAGAGCAGTACCCTGCCATGCCCATTCTTGTGACTATCATCAAGCAGTTCTTGTTGATGCGTGGCCTCAACGAGCCGGTGAATGGTGGTATTGGAGGCTTTTCTATTATTTGCATGGTCGTCAGCATGCTTCAGATGATGCCGCAGATCCAGAGTGGTGATATGGTGCCGGAACGCAATCTTGGGTCTTTACTCATGCATTTCTTCGACCTCTACGGCAATAGGTTCAACTACAAGATCACGGCTCTCAGGCTCAATCCACCTGGCTATGTAAACAAGGCAGGTTCATCTCATCCCCGTCGTTCTTCAACCGCTAACAAAATACACCTGGCTCAGAATCAAGTCACTGCATTCACCTACAAGAATCCCGACCGCTTGTCCATTATCGACCCCAACAACCCAGCAAATGATATTTCGGGCGGTTCACAGAACTACCCTCAGATCAAGGCCTGCTTCGCTGAAGCGCACAAGCTCTTGCAAGAGAGGATCGAGCGGATCGCACGAGGTCAAAAGCATGACAGCATCCTTGAGACCATCCTCGGCGGTAACTACGCTCAATTTCGGGAGCAACGAAATTACTTGCGCAAAGTGCACCTCAAGGTCTTCGGCTACTGCGACGAGTAAGCATATTCGGAAACGCCGGTGACGGATGGCGCCGCCGGCTAATCGTCCGGTTTGGCCCCAGTCGGCCGCTTAGGTCCAGCCGAATCGGCACAGGATTGGGAACGATAGAGTGGCGTTCACGGAATTCGGCGTTGGAGAGGCATTGCGGTCCTTTGAAAACTTCTCGGACGAGATCCCCGCGTCTCCTATGGTCTTTGGTCGCGGCGTTTACGGTCACGGCGGCAAATTACGCTTACGGGATACCCTGCAGCAGCTAGAATGCTGTCTGCCAATATTCAACAGCCAAGGTGCTGCTGGATAGCTGTTTTGTCTCCGGTTCTTATCCCTTTCCCAAAAAGATCCTGCGTCTTGAGCTTAACTCCAGCAGATACAATGTACTATAGACTTGTGGTCTTCGGCCCGACATGTCCACGCGCCCTTCTTGGCCATTCTTGTTGCCCAGGCGGCTTACGTTTGTAGGCTGCAGGCCGGGTTGACAGAGTCGGAGCGCCACATTTATGTGCAGCGGGCGTGATCGGATGGGCCCTAATGGACACCTCAATCTTTCAGACTTCTCGTTCTCTTTTCAATCTTTTCGTTATAATTGAGCCGGCAGTCACCGCATTCTCACTGATGCGCCTCCCGCATGAAACCACTGATTCTTCTCCAGGTAATCACTCAAGGGGGTCTTCGATTATGCGACACTGATTACCCTCGACGTGAAAACGAGCTGGCCGGAGCCAGACACATACCCATGGTGTGTGGCGGCATCAGTCACTCGGATTCGCCAAACATCGCCAACCTTGACGGTGGTGGGTCACTCCTGAGAGATCAGGAATGGTCTGCTGCCACTTTTCTCACTGCAGACAGTGCTTTATGTCTGGCTGCGGAGAGGAATTTGGAGGTTTGCCTCGCAAGTGGCAGTCCCTGCTTGCAGCACCTGGTGAGATGGTCCGTCAGGTCCTCTCATCGCAATGCAGAGAGACGGATCCAATACCATGAGAATCTCGAATTCTGAAGATAGGGAGCAATGTGGCATTATCCATATCCCGTTGATGACACCGCGAGGCCCACGTTCCGGTTGAAAAACTCCAACACAGCCGACTGCAGCGTCAGGTAGCCAGGCAGTATCTGGTGGCGATGCCGTCTAGTATTAGGAGGTATTGGAAACGACATCCGCCCAAAATTCCTTTCGAAGTCCAGGCAGGGTGAATTTCCACGACGTTGGCCCAGGTCTCGCTCGGCTGATAGCTTGTCTCTTCGGTTGTGGCCTTGTCCCGACGACTACTGCAGCTTTCTCCACATGAGGCCAGACGGACCAATTTGACTACCGATGCTAGGGCAGATTCTATAGTTCATGTGGCCAATAAAGGACGCCTGTCAGCTTGTGCCGACCTGTTGGGTTTTACCCCTGAGACCAAGTGGCATGAAGTTAGGTTCGCCAACGGCGCTCCATGGAGACCGTGCCCTGCAGATGTCACCTCAAAAAGCTTGTGGAAGCTATAGCAGCGCAGACCACGGGCTTGAGCAGTGACCTCATGAAAGACGCCATCAGATGGCGCCCGGTACTGATTTGCAAAATCTGCCAAGCCCACTGCCTCGTGGAGGTACTTGGGCTTCCTCCTTGAAACGAAACAAACATTGTGCCAAGCCAACTTATATGAGAGCAGTCGGCAATCCCTCTCCGCAAGGCTGCTCCTCCAGCGCCTGGCCCAATAAAAAATACTGCTATACGAGTAAACCAACTCGGTCTCGGCTTGGGCCAGGGGGAAGGACCACACCACTTGCTTCTTGGCGTTTCGTGAGCCGCAAGATGACGAACAGGGCTAATTCCACTGATGGGCCGGGAGATACCCATAAATGTGGGGAAGTTTTTGACTTTCCACCAAAGAGGTAAACAACCGCTCGCAGGGGTTGCTCCGGCCGGCAGTCGATTGGCCATCATTTGTGGGCCACCTTCGTTCAGCGAGATTCGCCTGGCAGGAGAACAGACGGCGTGGATTCCAGAACAGCAATACTCCACGCCACGGTCCAAGGTCATATTACCTAGGTTCGGTAACTAACCTGTTAGTTAGCCATCGATCCACGATCTCTGGGATGGACCTGGCCCGCCAGGCCCATCCTGCCGACTCGGCTGGGTCATCAACGGTCGTAGTGGCTCCTCCTTCTCACCAACATCGAGTTGCTCACGTGGAGAGGTTCCGGAACAGACCTATGAGAAGCAAGCGGGATGTTTCGCCTCCAGTCTTGCCCCTGATGTCGTGCCTCCCGAGATCCCTCACCTTGTTCTTGTGTCCCCTGTCAGAACAAAAAATGGAATGATCGGAGCGGAAGAAGTTTCCCCATTGAACCCATCGGTCTGTAAATACCATCCGCCTCTGGAGATTGGCAGAATATTTGAGAGGTGAAGGGGCTGGTCTTGGCATCCCTGAGTATTGCACAGGTGTATAAGTACAAAGTGAGAGCCTCGCATGTACATCCAGTCTCGAGATCAGAGCAATCAGTCTTAGCTGTTCACATATTCATTCTTTATACTGAGCTAGTTCTCAGGCATCCTTCGTTCAAGTCCTTCTTTTTTGAGCTAGATCTCAACCATCCCAGCCCTTCCTTCATACTACGGAATACCCATCTCGCCGGCAATCACATAGCCAACTAGAATCATGAAGACTGTCACAGTGCTCTCCCTCCTCGCGGCCTTGGCCCAGGCCCACCCAACGGAGCGTGCTTCCGAGAAGGCCGTCCGCGCTCCTCACCCCGGCACCGCCCACCAGCTCGACAGGGCCGGTGGTTTCGGCCGCGCCGTCGCGGAGAAGAAGCGGACTCCTCAGGGCTGGGGCCAGGGCGGTGGCTACGGCGGCTGGTGGGGAAACTATCCCGGCGCTCAGCAATCGTCGGCTGCTGCTCCCACTGCTGCTGCCACACCCGTGACCGCTCCCACTGCTACATCCAACGGTGGACGTGTCGCCGCTGCCAGCTCCACATCGGCTGCTACCTCCACATGTATGTTCATGACATCCAAGATTCTAGTATAACACAGTTGCTGACCTGCTATAGGGGACCCTCCCTCGGATCTGGTCCAAGGCCTCACTGAGGTCTGGGACAAGTACACCACGGACAACACCGAGTTCAAGAACCTGGGCTACGACCACATCATGGCCACCAAGGGCAAGATCCAGTACTGTGTCCGCTGGGACGCCAGCAGCAGCACCATCACCGCGGCTCAGCGCAAGAAGCTCGAGACCGTTCTGAGCACTCAGTACAACAAGTGGGTGTCCAAGGCGCTGGCTGGATTCGACGGCTTCCCGTACGACAGCGTCGACGTTTCCATCTCCGGGTGGGCGACCAACAACACGGCGCTGCTCGAGGGCGACACGTCGGACCTTACCCTGCACACCGAGACGGCCGACGTCGACGGCATCCCCGAGTGCGACCCCAAGTGCGGCCGTGCCATGCACTACACGGACAACGACTTCAGCGGGTGCCCCCAGGGCGAGGCCGGCCGCTACGACGTCTCGCTGTGGCTGTCCGAGAGCATGAACGGACAGATGGGCGGCTTCGGTGGCGACTGGGGTCAGCAGCTCCCCGTCGACTACATGCTCGAGAACCTCGACGCTGAGAACATCCACATCCTGCTGCACGAGATGGGCCACACTTACGGTCTGGATGACTTCTATGACTGGCAGCCCACCGGCCAGACCTCGTTCATCATGATGGCTGGCTCTGCGATGGAGATCACCGACTTCGACGCCTGGATGGCTCGTGACTGGTGGAGGCACATCAAGAGCAGGTACAGCCTGTAAGTGGGTGAAAGTGAGTGAGCGAGGGTGTCGGGTGTTGAACTGTATATATACACACTGCGATCAGAGCCTAGCTCTTGATTCTTGTCTATAGTTCTATAAGCTGGTGTACGGAGTCGTCAATGGGAATCCAATCATGTGTTCCTGAGCGCTGACTGTTCATGTAAAAGTGGATCCGATGTGTGATGTGTAATTGTGGTTGCGCATTGTCATGCATTAGCGAAAGATAGAAATATCACAGCATTCAGCCTTATGAGGTCTGATCACAGGCCATTAGTACTGTTGCATTGTGAGTGGTCTCATCGCATCTCATGGCATGTTGCTTGTCTGCCTTTTGGCCTGCTCGGACTTGTGGTAGCAAGCATATGTCTCTTGTTAATTACACAGACTAACACAGCTTGTACTCCCACAGCAGGACGACCGCGGTTTCTGATCGGTGGCCTCGCTTGCAAATGTAAGACATAGTCATGTGGCGGCGCCACATTCTTCGAAAATCTATCGGGGGACCGGTGTCAACATAATAAGTTTGTATTGGAAGCCTCTAGCATCCCAGAAGGATGGATGGACGCCACCGGGACTCTGGGCTGCTGGGGTACCAATTGCAACCCACCAGATGGCATCCAACGCCAGTTTGCTGCGTCAACGTTATTAGCTGTTGCGAACCTGCGGAAGTCGACGTGCCACCATTGGCCGCCCCCAGCTGTCGTGCCCCCGTCAAGAAGGAAAGGATCGCGCCCAGACCTTCCCCCGCAATGGGACGTCTTGGCCCCGGGGAACACACAGCGTGACCTGCACCATCGGGCCCCAGGCCACTAACGAGATGAACTGCCCCCAGGTCCCCAGGGTCCCAAGGTTGCAAGGAGGAGTGTGTCGAATGAGGACGCGATCCTTCGTCTGGATATCAGCCGTCGGGGATCGTCGTGATTGGTGCCCCATTGCCCCGGCCAGAGGAACTTTCTTGGGGGTGGTGCAACGTGACGACTGCGGCGGGCCAACCACACCTTGGCGATGACTGCAGCCCAGCAATTCTTGCAACGTTCAGCTTCTGCATGTTTGTGTTGCGTACCGACGGCGTGGTGTGTTTTGCTTTCCAAGGCTTTCTATTCGGTCCGTCCTTGTGGCATGCCCCCCTTGGCGGGTTGGGCTTTCTCGGATCTCAGATGCCATGTTTCCTTCAGGGATGCGAGGAGGCCTTCAAATAGCTTGTCTCCCCACATTCACTTGCAGGTGTGAATCACGTTCTCTTGACCTTTAGTCTTGCAGGCCCTGCGGAGCTACCATCCATAGCCGGATGGGTATTTGATCTTCCTGGTTACTGCTTGCATCTCGCCACAGCTCCGACATCTCAAGCGACCTCCTACAACTGCCCAGGATCGCGAGTCTTCTATAAAACACAAACCAGCTTTTTACGAAGCTAGAGAAGCTTCTTCATCTGCAAGATGTATCAAGTCAGCAATGTCTACTTCATTTGCGCGTTTGCCGCTATAGGTACGTCCCACACAGTGAGCCGTTTTGCGCAACAACACGGCCCGTTTCTCCTTATTTGCCGACACACAAACGGGTATATGGCTTACACGTTTGATCAAAACACACAGGCGGCATGCTGTTTGGTTTTGACATATCGTCAATGAGTGGTGTGCTCGGAACCCAGGCCTATACTCGCTACTTCGACAACCCGCAGGCCGGTGGTTACACCCAGGGAGCAATCACGGCCTCGATGCCCGCTGGCAGTCTCGTCGGAGCACTCTGCAGCGGAATCATTGCCGACCGCTTCTCTCGCAAGCTCGCCTTGCAAGTCTCTTGTATACTGTGGATCATTGGCGCCATCATCCAATGCGCCGCGATTGACCGCGGCATGCTATGTGCCGGGCGTGTCATTGGAGGTATGTCTCTCTTAATATTTGTGATTCACTAGTCTGCAAGACTTGTTTGTCTAGGGCGCCGCCCGGGACCGGCCCGTAGATGACAGCACTACTGTCCGGAAGGATTGCTAACTATCTCCAGGCCTGGCCATCGGTATTGCATCTAGCGTGGTCCCCGTCTACCAGAGTGAAATCGCACCTAGGGAGATTCGTGGTCGTGTCGTCTCGCTGCAGCAATGGGCCATTACTTGGGGTATCCTGATTCAATACTTCATCCAATATGGTGCATCAAACGTGAGTGTTCTTGCATGCTCCGCAACTGAGCCACCGTGTCTCCTGAACAAAAGCTGACCGAGTGTTACGCATAGGTTGGAGGCGGTCCCAACAACCCGGACCAGCCAACGTCTGCCTTCCGAATCCCCTGGGGTGTGCAAATGGTTCCCGGTGTCGTCTTGTTCATCGGACTCTTCTTCTTCCCTTACAGCCCGCGTTGGCTCGCCTCGAAGGATCGCTGGGACGAGGCACTCGAGGTTCTGGCCCGCACCCTCGGCAACGGCGACCGCAACCACCCGAAGGTCCTCGCGCAGTACCAGGAGATTGAGGACGCGCTCAGATTCGACCGGGAGCAGGCAGTCAGCAGTTACAAGGCATTGGTCGCTAAGGGCATGTTCAAGCGTGTCTTCTTGGGCATGAGTGTCCAGGCTTGGTCGCAACTTTGCGGCATGAACATCAGTCCGTACTCGCCGGTGTCTTACAACTTAATCAATAATGCTGACCTCTTCTAGTGATGTACTACATTGTCTATATAATGCAGGGAGCTGGAATAGGATCTCCTGTACGTTTCCTCTCTGTGCTAGCTAAATCTCTATCTATATCCGCACGTACTAACATCCGACCTCGCAGCTCCTCACCGCGTCTATACAGTATATCATTAACGTCGTCATGACCCTCCCAGCCATCGTCTACCTCGACAAGTTCGGCCGCCGTCCAGCCCTGATCATCGGTTCCTTCCTGATGATGACGTGGCTGTTCATCAGCGGCGCCCTGCAGCAGTACTACGGCCAGCCCAACACGGCCGAGACGAAGACCACCGAGAACGAGAACATCACCTGGATCATCCTCAACAACCGGCCCGTCTCGAGCGCCGTCATCTCGTGCTCGTACCTCTTCGTCGCCAGCTTCGCCACCACCTGGGGCCCCGTGTCATGGACGTACCCGGCCGAGATCTTCCCGTCAAAGATCCGTGCCAAGGCAGTCAGCTTGACGACCGCCACCAACTGGTTCTTCAACATGGTGCTCGCCTTCGCCGTCCCGCCCCTGCTGTGGAACATCTCCTACAACATGTACTACATCTTTGGTGCCTTTAACGCCGCGGCGTTCGTCCACATGTTCCTGATGGCACCCGAGACGAAGGGTTTCACCCTTGAGGAGATGGACGACGTCTTCAACTCTGGCATCCCGGCCTGGAGAACGAGCGGCAAGCGCAGCAGGCTTGACCAGCTTGAGAAGGAGATCGAGGAGGGCAAGCTCAAGGTTGGCACGTCTCATGTCCACGAGGAGGACCATGTCGAGCCGACTGAGAAGGTCTAATGGCTTTTGGAGTTTGCTCCGTGGTCGTATCCTGCGAACCTGTTGTGTGTGTTTCTCTGAGTGGGTGCATGTGAGTTATACGAGACGAGACGTTGGGATTATCTTGATCCCAGCTTTTTTGGAACATGTGTGCGCATATGTGCATACCTCAATTTAGTGATAGTAGATACCCGGTGACGAATTCATTCTGGACGCTTCTCAACTACTTTATGGGATCGAAGACTACTGATAAGCATCGTGTGTGAGAATGCTGCATCTTTGCTGTTCTAGTGTGCCTGGCTTCTTGATGTTGCTAGGTCTAAGAAGTGGATGCCTCATGTGCCATAATTCGTATCCTATGTCTGCGCCAGAATTGCCTTTGAACGGGCTTGATCCATTCCCTTAATCGAATACTGCGTATATATTTGCATCCTCTTTTGACCCAGCCGAAGTTTAGCTGGCATTGTAAGTGGGGATATCCATCCAACACACCGAAACGCCGTCCAACATTCTCAGCGTCTCTACCAACGAATTGGTTGATAGCCGTCGTCTGGCTCGTGGGGTTTGAAGCCCGGAGACCAATCTCCATCCCCGCCACAATTGCCGCACGGTCGCGTAAGACCATATGAGCACTGATTGCAGTTTAAGCAATGCCACTCCTTCCACTGCCTACAACCGCCACACTGGTGGCAATGCCATTCATGGTCAGTCTCCACCCACCCGTTCCTGCGGCAGAACGAGTAGTAGACGGACTGGGAATCTCGGCAAGTAAGACCCCAGCGAAGCAGCTCCTGCTTGAGGGCTAGGCCGGCGTCACTGCTGTCCCGTTCTGGTACGGTGAGGCTGTCCCATTTCGTCCTCCACTCGAGGTAGGACTCGGTCGCGTTGCTTTTGTACTCATCGAGCATGATAATGGCTTCGAATACAATATCGAAAAGGGACCGTATGCTTGTGCACTCCAGCTTGGCTTTGGGTTGCCTCATGATCCACGTCGTGAAACATGGGTGGAGTTCGACACCGTCCTGGCCGAAGAGGGCGACGAGGTCAAGGTTCTTAAGGGGGTTGTTGCAGGATGATGCGCCCTGGCAGCTGCAAGTGGAAGCACTGCATCGTTTGCCTAACCTGCTGCAGGAACAGCCAGTGCAACCCTCGACTTTGGTGTTTGTCAAGCCACGTCTAGGTTCCTTTTAAATGTCAGCGGCTGGAGAAACTGACATGAAACTTTTGTCATGTGAATGCGACCGTCGCAAATTACCTCTGCATCCCATGAGTCTTCATAAGATTTGTGCCCGCCGTGACTTAATGCATTTGTGCCACTTGGGCTATGCGGTTGGCAGATTTGGTTCTCGTACCCATCTACGCTCATATCTGACCATGAGTCTGTGTCGTCGGCGCTCCATTGGTCCTCAGGGAACGATTCCGAGTCTTCCTCATCATAATAATCGTATTGTGTCCGAGACCTCTTTGTTGATGCGGCGGCCTTGGTTGGTGAGGCGAGCGGCGTTCCGGGCTTGCGTTTCGATCCTGCAAGAACTCCCATCGTTGCTTTGTGAAAAGTTTGGATAAGATATGGAGCAGCAGTTTAAGATTCGATCGGTTGATGGATCTTGAAATATTGATGATGAGAGTGTGAGGTTTGGAACAGATGAGCCGCACGTGAATAATGCGTTGTTTGGCACTCGAGAGTCTACCGCGTCGCGCCGCGTCTTATGCTGACAGGGGTCTACGCATATGTGGGAACCCTGACCCTCGCTCCATGTTAGGGGGAATGAACACCAGCCTGCCCGACAGCAACCCCCCCCCTTTTCGGTGGCCATATTCCAAACATTTGAATTTCATGACCTACATTTTGGTCAGCTGTATTCACTTGCGAGCGGGCCGAAACTATAAAAATCACAATAATTGAGAATGATGAGCCAGGATAAGAAGGAAGACGGTATCATTTCATAAGGGAAAACATGGCCAAGTCTAGCTGATCGAATACAAGTCTAATATGTAGTAATGGTTCAAACCCGGCTCCCCAATTCTCCTCAGTGCATCATGGTTAATCATTTCCCCAACTCTGATTTTATTATTAGTCGGACCTCAGTCACCAACCCTCTAAGCCCAAACGCCGGTAGAACATGATGCCAACACTGCTCGTGTGTCTAATAGCCGGCTAATAGGCTGCACACTTCATTGTCATGTCCAGTTTACAGAATCATGACACCGCCGAGGAAGGCGGCCAGGACGGAGCCGACCAGAGCCAGAGCCTGGAAGTCAGCACCGACGAAGGGGCTGACGCTGTTGCCAGCGCTGGAGCTGCTGCTGCTGCTCTTGGCGGAGGTGCCGGTGGAGGTGGCGTAGGAGCAGGTCTGCTCGCCCCCGCTGTAGGTAGCGGCGAGGCCGGGCGCGTTGCTGTCGGCACATCCGAGCTGAACGAGGGCCAGGCCGGTGACCTCAGCACCAGTGTAGTTGTGCACGGTGGCGGGCATGTCGGTGGCAGTCTGGTGGATCCGCAGTCAGCGTCAAAGTTCTACGAGGGCTTATTAATCATTGAGATGTCTACTCACCACGCTGGTGATGGCACCGCTGGGGGCCGAGGTGATTCCGGAAGTCACGAGGTCGTCACCACCGCTGGGGCGCTTGGGAAGGTCCCAGTTGGACAGGAAGGTAGACTCGGTGATGAGCGAAGAGGCACAGGCGGTGGTCTCCTGCTTCTCTGCGGTCTCGTTGACGGAGGTCAGAGCGCTCATGTCGATCTTGGCGTACTGCTCCTTCAGGTATTGGTCTGTGATATGTTAGCAAAGTGTCCCGTCAACAGCTCAGACTGGGTGCTCCCGGAGCGTAAAGCTAGCCTCTAGGAAATTGCACGGGGTTTCACATACAGTCCTGCATGAGAGTCACCTCCTTGGAGCTGTTGATGGCGACCAGACCGTACTCGTCGGACTCCTGGGTGTATTCGTAGACCAGACCGCCGGAGAGGACGGACATTTGGTCGCCGTACAGGACGGGCACGTTGGTGAAAGTGCGAGGCTTGACATTGTTGCATCCGTACTCAGAGAAGAAGACGGGGATGTTTGTGTCGGCGAATTCCGCAACGAGCGAGCTGTAGCCTGACTTCTCGAACGAGGAGTCTCCGCACCATTCCTATTATTCTGTCAGTATTCTACTTCCTCTTGGAGAAACAAAGTGCCAAGAAACCCTTTTAAGATGATCTCGAGGCACAGGTGCGGATGCTGAGTATACTTACGTAGTCGTTCAGACCAAAGAAGTCCATCCTCGAGTAAGGCGAGTCGTCGAGCGAGCATCCCAGGTATGCCCAGGTGTCCTTGAGCATGGTTGCAACATCTGCAGCAGAGTAGCCGACGGGAATGTCCCGAGGGGCGTGCAGGGAGATGTACTCCTTCATATCACGGACCACAGCACGGATGTAAGCGGGCGCGTTCTTGCCGCTGTCCTCGTTCAGAATCTCGTTGCCGGCGAAGAAGCCCAGCAGATTGGGGTAGTCCCAGAAAGCCTCGACCATCTTGAAGATGTGCTCCATGTAGTCCTTGGTGTACGTGGACGACGGGTCCGAGCGGTCAATGTACTCGCCGGACTGGCCGCTGTTGACATCGATGATCATGTACATGCCAGCGGCGTTGAAGATGGAAACACATTCATCATGGTTCAGGTCGGGCGACAGGTTGTAGACTCGGATGGTGTTCACACCGAGCTGCTGCATGAGAATGGCATCTCGGAGACAGGCCTCAGCATCGCTGAGAGGGTCAGCCTTACCGGTGAAACCGGCAGATCCACCCGGCTGGTATCTATTTCGGTTGTTAGCTGGCTTGTCCGGGCATCTTGGAAGCAATCACGGCAGTTTCAACTAACGTGACACCAATGATATCGAATCGGTCACCGGTGGAGTTTGAGACAAAGTTCGCGCCGGAGATGCTGAGGTTCTCAACGGCCGAGGCCAGAGAGGTGAACAGCGTGGCTGCCGCCAAGGAGGAATGTGCTGCCTTCATCTTGCTAGAATGTCCACACCCAAGAAAAGCCAAGCTCGGGATCTAGATGGATAAGCCTAATCGGGGATCGCGCGCGGGTCGGCAGGTCTTGGCACAGATTCAATCCGATCTGTCGGGTTCTGGGTATTCAAAAAAGCACGGTTGTGTAAAATTCAAAAAAGAGAGACGATGGTTTGGTCAAAAAAGGAGCGACTGGAATGAGGACGATGGTCTTTGTCGACAGGAAAATGTAAACAGAGAACGTCAGCCTACAGAACCAGCCACCTCGAAAAAAGAAGAGGAGAGACGACGCGGGCATTTCAAGGAAGCAGAGGGAGCCAACCCTGCAAACTGTGGGTTGCTGTGAACTGGATGGGCATCTCAGGGGGTGGACCCTGGTGGAGCACGCGAATTGATTACGACGCCCGTTTCTTTTCTAAGCTTTCTTGCTGTTGCTTGTTTACGCAAAGCGACTCTTGGTTGGCAGACATTGCCCCGTACAGTCATCAAAGATCTGCAGTAAAAGATCCACACTCCAGTAACCCGCGTATCTCCTTGTCGGCCCGCGCACAAGACTGACATCATCTGGAGAATCGACAACGCCTTTAATTTGCGCTCGCTGCACTCAGACATGATGGTCGGTCGATCCAAGTTCTGCCGGCCCTGCAAGCCACGGTCCAGACCAGGAGCTCACCGGGCGAACATGGGACAGACCCAGAAGTCAAGCTCAATGCAGTCGCCCTGTTCCCTGGCGATTCCTCCCACATTCGACTCAGTCTTGAATTTGGATGTCCGTTGTAGCCCCTTGAACAAGAAGATCAGAATCCTGTCGACTCCACGCCTTGTCTGGCCAACCTTGTCGTCTGGCCGCGTATCACTTCCGCTCCCGTGTCGTACACAGCCTCAGTCCGGCTTGTCGAGCAGCCTCAGGAATAAATGCCTCCGAAGTAGCCCCCTTTCTAGAGATTGCGCAACTGCTTTTCGCTCCCACACTGCCACACTCAACCCAGTAATTCGAATGTCCCAACCGTGGGTCTGTATTTAAGACCCCAGTGGGTTCTTGGTGCTGAGCAGTCAAGTCTAAGCTGCTCCAACCCTGAGGAATGCGCAGACTCCATGAACTTCAGCGATCTCAACTCACGAAACAAATTCATTCTCAAGAGCTCACATAAACAAGCAAGGACAACTGACTCGGAGTGATATTTTTGTCCTTGTTTGCTTCTCACTTGCCGGGAATGCACAGCATCTACGCCCATCCGAGATGGCTGAAAACTCTCAGCCCATATGCTCCTTCTACGGTCGACACCACAGTTTTGAAAATCGGACATTACTCCATAACATTCCACACCCAGGCAGTCTTTGACGTATTTCCACGATCCACGACTTCTGAAGGAGCACCTACCGGCAACGAGCTCAGGACCAACGGCTCTGGGAAGCACCTACCAACCATGGTGGGGCTTGACTCCAGACCACACTAATTCCTGTGGCCCATTTTCAGCCCTACCGAATCACTAGTGTCGAGATGCGGATTAGACGAGGTCTACGACACAGGGCGGTTCTGGACTTTGCTTTGACCTTGACGGGAGAATTAGTCCCACACATCTAACCTGCGCTATCTACAGAACCTACAGTGATACTAAAGAGACTTTGCGACTCCCATCGTCAACACTACTCTGCTAACTATTCTAACGTGCTCATTGGATAGATCAAAGTTGTGTCTTTCTACACTTCCTAACTTGGGCGCCCAAAGGTCTCTTATTTGAAAGTTGGGTCGTCGATTCGTGCAGTCCTTCTATTGAGGAAGGCATGGTGAATATGCCAGGTGCATATGATTCGGTCCTCGACAAAAACCTTGGAGAGCTTATGTTCGTTTATTAGGGTACTGCGTTGGATCAGATCGTTTCAGTGTCGGGCTCATCACGTTCACACAAGCCGAGGCTGCGATTTGGGTGTCACGATATTATATGTGGACAGTAGGGACTCTGTGACAGCGACAACCTCACTCGTCTCCGCGTGCCGTGATTATGGTATCTAGTTGCAGAACACTGAAGCGACACGTTTATCAAAAGAATCAAGAAGGGACGGCACGCTGCCTGTCACTTGTGAGTCAATCCCAGTGCAACCTCGTTCACTGCAATCTTCTGATTAGAATTCCATTTTCTTCTATTGAAATGCTGTGCTTGATAGTTTCGCCGGTCTCAAGAAGGGGGATGTACGTACGTGTATATGGAACAGGGACTTGAAACCGCGAGCGATTCGATGTAGGCAACGGTGGCAAGGTCGACTGCGCATGTTAGGTCGTGTCAGCCAATGGTGCTAGGTGTTGTGAGAACTGCTGGGTGCGGTGGTACTTACCACAACCTCCAGTGTTGACGTTGTAAGTTACGCAGTTCCCGAAGCTGGGCTCTGAGCACAAGATCACCTCAACAGCGGCCTGGGCTGTCGCGGCAAAGCCAAGCAAGCCCAGCACGGCGGTAGAAGCGTTGTAAACATTCATTGTTCAAGAAACTTGGTCGAAGTGATACAGAGATGTCAGGAATTCAATCCCTTGGGGATATCCTCGGGGGGCGACTTGACTCAAATAGTCAAAAGAAAAGACAGAGCCGTTGGCCCGATCCAAGGAATCGTCAACGATGAGGCACATCCTGCCTCGGTCTTTGGAAAGGACCTTCCTGATGGGCGCGACGAGTCCCTCATAAGGCGGCATCAGCGTCGCATTAGGCCAGCATCTTCTCAGATTCCGTTCTCAGCCCTCCGAGATGCCCACCTTCACAGCAATCCTCCAACACCATCGGACCGATGCCATTGGCCTCCCGGCCGGAGGAATACCTTGCTAACGACCGTCTGTCAGCAGCCAAAGCAGGTTTACAAGGGAATCTTATCGGGAAAATTGTTGACTTCCCTCCCGCGTGATCACCTCAGCTGCGACCGGACGGACCCCAAACCGCGAGGAGGACCCTTGGATTTCAAATAATCCCGACCCTGGTTTCTCGTACGAGATAATCTTGATCAGATCGCAGATCATCAGTTCCTGCGGTGTTGCAAGGCGGGATGGGAACGCTGCAGCCCTGGCAGGGTGGTTTCGTTCCAAGGCGCAAAGATTAGAGTTTGGCCCGGGGCCAGGGACACCCCGCGTGGGAACCCCGAGGCTTTGCCGCTACGGTCGGAGGGCGGGCAGCCCTAGAATATTTCGAAACAGGTTTGAAAGGCCGCCGAAGAGAGGGCCCCCACGATACCGATACTATCCGATGCTTGTTAATGTTGTCTCGCTGCAATGGTGCCGGGCGCCTTTGTTATTGATTTCGCCACCCGGGCCTTCTTTAGGACTCAGGGTCCAACGCATGATTAATCCTGTGACCGCTCTGTTGTCGCCAATTCCAGGAATATTTTGATGCGCCAAGAGGTGAGTACTGGATCTTGTATACAGGCCCCTGCCGCCCTTTGCTCACCAGGCAACATGAAATGCTCCGTTGCTCCATTCCGGACGCTACTCAAATATACAGAGCATCAGGGTATCTCGGCTCCGTGTCCGTCCCCGCGATGTTTGTCTTTCCTGCGAGACACAGCTTTACAGCGATCAGTATTTGAAAGACGCGCTCAAAGGGGGCACCGGCGCATGCACAACTTTAAATATTGCCAAGGGTGACTTTCATACCCTAGGGTAATTGAAGACATGCCATGAGGTCAGTTGGGCCAGGTTATCTAGGCTCCCCGTTGCACAAGTCCCGATGCCCCCTTCCCCAAGTTTCATTCGCCTTTAAGAACATTGGACGTGATGCGCGTAGATGGATTTGCGACAAGCAAGACCTGCACTTGTAAGTGAATTCTGTATAACAGTCATCATTCTGAGGCGCAAATCGCGGGTTGTTGAGTGATCAAAGCTCGATGCATATCGATGGTCTTCAGCCAAATTGGCTCTGTTAGATTCCAGATGTGAGTTCATCAACAGTGTGTGCTTAATTTGAAGTGATGAACTAATATAACAACTGAATTGGCACTCAATAGTCAGTCACAGTGGTAGGTAATCCCGCATCTGGGCAGTCACTGTTCCGCTTCAGCCATATGGCAATCACACATGGTGAGTTGATACTCAATCCGTTCCAACAATGATCAGGCAGTTCTGCGTACTGCAACCCCTGGCTGAGGGAGCAGCGGCACAGTGGCAAGCTGAGAGTTTGTGCATGCTAGGACTACGTCACCCTACAGCATCTCTCTAGCCTTGCCGCAGCCAGCAGTCACTAGCTACCTGAATTTTGTTTGCTTAATTTGGTTCATTCTACTATTTTGAGCTTATCTTTAGCTCTGGCGCCATTGTTTCCTGCCAGTAAACTGATGCCTGATACACGACGTCTGGAATACTGGTTAGGAGGCGGCTAATGCGGCCACAAGCTGTCTGACAGCTGGTCACGGTGTACTTAGATTTTACTGGTTTGCCTGGGCCAGAGGTCCGGCCTATTGCTGGTCGCAGTCAACTCAGCTGTGTATATTGACTAATCCCTCTTTTCCCTCTCATACTGTGCAACTCTACAGTGGGCCAATTCAAGGTTACCTCGTCGATAGAAAGGGTGCCCTAGGCCACCAACCGCCCACCCCGCCCAAAAAAAAAAAAAAAAAAAAAAAGGGCTTTCGCTTGGTCCGCTGGATCCATTCGTACTATCACGAGCATGATATAACGCTCAGAACCCACCCCAGGGTGCCGAACTGAGTGAAAGCTTGTATTGTGACACAATGTGGTAGTAATCAGCCTCGTGGTGATGATTACGCGCCAATACGAGATCTAATGAGCCGTTGTTCTCAGGGATCTACAGATACTGTTGACAAGCGGTGTAGAGAAGGCTCGCAACCCACCACATGTATAGAGACTCAGAGCGGTGGCGGATCTGGGAAGGTCAGCTGCAGCCCGACGTATTTTGCCTAAACGAGGTATTTGATTTCCAAACTGCTGTGTAATATTTGAGAGTAGCCATTCGCCGTACAGAATCATGCTGTACACCAGTGATAAGGAGGTATGATAACAGCAGATGCAGGTCCTGGCCGTAAGATATGCAGCTTAGCTGAGCTGACCGGTCAAGGAATGTGCTACCCTCTACTTCCTGGTTGAGGCTCTATATGCTGTCCAGAGTGGGGGCGTACCGGAAAGCCAATCTATTGAAGTAAGCGTTACTCTACGAGCTCCGAGAAGGTCAGTAAGGCTCTGTGGATCAAGCCATTTCTGCCCTCTTGAGACTACATACTACTAGTAGTATCTACGGGTTGACAAATCGGTTTTCATTCCATTTGTATCCTAATCTCCTCCTTCTATCACTTACATTCTCCCCGATATTAGTGAATCATGGCAGCATTTGTTTCCGAAGCCGGAACTTACACTCTTAAATTTGGTGTATCTTATCATGCCTACAATCCAGGCACCGCCAACCATTACACACGCATGACTTTGACAATCAGCTTCCCAAGTCATGAATTTGCTAAAGGGCTGGGACGACACTTTGGGAACATTTCGGATCCATACATAAAAACCGCTGCCACGGTGAACACCAACGATGTGACTATCTCTCTGTCCACCGAAGTCACCCAAGTCTGGACCAGCCCCTACGGGGTTACCCTCGCCTTCAACTCAGCGGATAAAGCCAAAACTTGGGCGCAGTGTTCTGGGATCTGGAAGAAGCACCGGAATCCGAAGAATCTCTTCATCCCCTACACCTGGAAACATAAAGAGCTTGAGAAGGCCGTTGGTTTCCATCAACTGAAGTGAGATTGACCCGGGGCAGTACGGACCCAACTGAGGATCACCAAGTTCAAGATCCATGTTTCTCTTGCGACACCGGGTACCCCAGGAAGAAAATAATGAGCAAATGACATTACAGCCCGACTCGTTAGATTCAGACAAGCATCCAACAGCGAGTGAATCCTCCATTGAAAGAACACTACATGGCAAGATCAACCCGGAATAGAACGGCGGGGGCAGATTGCAGGTCTCAAGGTGTTTAAAATTACAGCCATAGCAGTCGAAGTGCGCACATAAATAATCATAATTTACAAATGAGTTTGCGAGTCGTCGTGAACTCAGTGCGGATTAAAGTTCATTCGCATTTCTCTTATTTAAGCTGAAATACAGTGAATGGAGGGGAAAGGTAGCTGTTCTTGAAGCAAAGGCAGTGACTCCCCATCCTCCAAAGATGTCACAGCGCTGGTAGGTTACTCAAGGTTGTGAATTCATTGTTGCACGAGGAGGGAAAGGATCTAAGAGCTACGAGCCGCTGGCGAAGCCGCGGCGTTTATATAGAGTGGGCCAGTGGGTACCGTGACAAAAGATCTCAACGTGCTTTGCACTCAAGGTACGGTAACAGTATATGTAATCACTGTCGAGTTACGAGGGTGGAGTTCAACTACCTAGATATGTCGGCCATTGGGAGCATCCCGTTCACACAAATCACTCTGCCGCTGTCCGCAACATCTTTCCCATTCCTGAAATTCGTTTCTTGCTGGTTTCATTTGGATTCCGTTTCACCTGGTCATTCATTTACAATAGAGAGCGTTCGTGGCATGGCATACGCACCAAGGACTACAACTTACACATACCCAGGCCACCTAGGTATTCGTTATCCTATTCGGAACCGAGATCATTTCTTATGGGGGGGGGCTCCTGCGCAGCTCTTACTGCCGCTTGTAGCAAGAACGTGCAGCCTTATACTAAGTATAAATGCTATCCTGCCATCATGCTCTGTAATGACAAGCATAAGCTCTGAGCATCTAGTCAGGTGCTCTGCATAGGCTGCACGGTTGCTGTCGCCAACTACCGACATGCTGCAGTAAGAGTCAGATCATCTCTTACTCGTTCGCATAAGGGAGCTAGGTTCACATCGTTTCTTGTCCTCAGCATTATGTCTTCGACGCTTTGTTGTTCTAGTCAGAAGCTACGTCGATAGAAAATGGGACTAAGCATCAGATGTCCCTATAGGAAATCATACAAGTTCCAGCTTATGACACGATGATTGTAAGCAAATGAGTGTTGTGACTAGCAATAACCTGTATATGGTGTTATTTTACTAATTATGTGTCATCCCGTTTCCTGGCAGCAGGCCGTGCGTTCCTAGTCATTGCAATGAATCGGGCGGTATCCGTGGGCGTGCTCATGTTCAGGGAATAGCTCGCTAATCATGCAAATCCTGCTGTCAAAAAAAGCTATGCCACTCTCGCATCCTGGTACGACGCAGCTATGACAAGCAACTTCATACCACCAGCACCAGTTTCGGTGTTTGAGGTGGTAGCGCTGATGCGACTCAGTTGCTCGATAAGAGCGTCGATAGGAGCGCATCGCTGCCCTCGCGTACGGAATCCCCACCCAGCCCCTCCGCCCAAGTTGCACATCACGCGGTAGGACGGTGCATGGCACCCAAGGGTCTGTGAATAAACAGATGTCGAAACACGACTCCTGGAGAAATATGTGCAGGTAGGTCCGATCGCTCGTGACCATTGATCACAGATTCTGCACGACGCGTCGTCAAAAGACGACATAAAGTCTCTACGGCGACATCGGCAATAGTGTGCATTACCATCGGCAGTAACGGCGAGGCTCTCTTGTCCGTTTCGAGGTGGTGTTTGTTTGGGCAGCACATGAAACATGAAACAATGTTTGGACCTCTGTGGCCAGCCCGGATGTGCAGTTCATAGAATATCTGCTATGATCCGAACCATCCGTGGTTCCGCTCGCTCATTGCCGAAGTGTGTTCCTCCACGCCGAGCGTCTAAGTCGAAATAGACGCAGCTGATTCAGGGCAAGAGCTGCAATCAAGAGGCAAGGGAACGTGCTAGGAGATGCATATGTTCAAAAATACGGATTCGCCGAGCCAGAGGAGACCACTGGCTAGTTGGATCCTCACCAGCATCGCCACAGCAGCATCGCTTGTCTGGGCAGAGCCAAGCACGCCAGGAACTCGGCAACTGGGGAGACGCTCTCTTGCACTGTGCCCTAGCATCCGGGGTCCCCAACGACCCAAACGGTAGTTGCACTTACACGCGATGAACATGAGCATGGGCCAATGAGATCCACGATCACGATATGAAAACACTTGTTCTGTGCATTAGTCGAAGAAGGGGCAGAATTACAGGCTCGCTGAATGTTTGAGTTTGGGTTCATGTCCGTATTTACACGTGCAATCCAATTTCTTCGATTTGGGATGGCTATGCAGGTCATACACGATGCGACCGAGCCTCAGCACTCAAAGTTTTACTAATTCCGTCCTTCTCGTGCTTGGCCTGCCAATGGAAATCCTGTCCAGCGGGCGGATTGTATCTCACAAGCCTTCCGAATCCAGTTTCATTGGCGGGGGATCTGGCGTCTCAAGCGCTCGAAAAGGGCAGCCCTTTGGAACTCGCAGCGAACTTTGCTGATCTTGTCTCATCGGCACCCGCACTGATGCGGCAGTGGCTGCTGGTTCAGGGACGCCCTGCGGCGGCGGTGAGGTTTCCTGGGGTTGCATTTCCGGGGGCGGGCTTTTAAGGTTAATACAGTGTAAACCTAAATTGCGACCCCTGGGCTGTCTTCTCACCCCCATATAGAGATGACGCTCTCCTCTAACACTGCCGTCCGAACTCCCTCTAGGCCCGTTGCAGTATCTTGTGTGTTTCAGAATCCCTCAGTGGAGGATTACGCTCATTAATCAATTTTCGACGGCTCTCCTCCTTCTCCACCAGCGCAACAATCGCCGTCCTTACAACAAAGGACCCGCAACTCGGCATATGACAAGTTCAATATGTCGAACGCGTCCACAGTATTCGACTTGCTGGGTCAAGTCGACAACCTTGGCGAGCCGGTCCCAGCGTTGAACCAGCGGCCCGTTGCCTTTGGGTTGCTAATATCGTTTCTTGTAAGTCGCCAACGACGGGACCGCCGGATTCGAATAGAACCTCACCAATTGATAGATCGTGTCATACATTTGCGCGACGGCAAGAATATACGTCCGATTTCGAGTCTCCAAATGCCCAGGCTGGGATGATTTGCTGGTCTTCCTTTCAATGGTATGGATCAATACTCATGTGGATCCGGACAAAAACTTGATGCTGATGTCATATTCAGATAGCAAGCTTCGCGCTGACTTTATCTGTTTTACTTTGTGCGTTGTCTTCGGTCCTCTCTCATCCAGACTCTGCCTCTGAGGACATTGAAGAGGGCTGACATTTCTTCTCGTCTAGGTTTTGATAGAGGGCTAGGCAAGCATTTCGTCACCTTCGTCTCTGACCAAACTCGACTGGTCAACTTCACAAAGGTAAGCATTGCACTGTTTCCAGGCATATCCTATTGCGCAAACTTCTGGTCTTGTCAAGGTGCTGACTATTCGGCAGAACTCATACGTCATGCACGCATGCTACCCGACGGCGACAGCACTCATCAAGCTCGCCATCCTGTTCCAATATCTCCGGCTATTCGATGAGAACAAGGCCATCCTAAGACAGACAACGCTCATCATGATCGGCATCGTGTCGCTTTGGGGGCTCGCCTTCTCCTTCATCGCTTGGTTCCCCGCGTTCCCGATCTCGGCGCAGTGGGACTTCAACGACAAGTCGTCCGGCATCAGGTACGGGTTTGGGAGCCTGGACCCGAGTAGCATCGTGGCTGCCTCCCTGGCGCAGACGTCGACGAATATGGTGCTCGACTTGATTGTCTTGGCTATCCCCGTCTCGTACTATTTGCAACCAAAGCTCGACTGGAAGTCTCAAGCCAGCCTGATGGTGCTGTTTTCTCTTGGTTCAGTGTGAGTTGCGATATGGGTCCTACGCGGCTATCTATTTTTCTCTGCAATGTTGATACTGATACGTCCGAACTAGTGTCAATGTCCTTTCCCTTTTCCGACTCATCAGCATCGTCGATACTAGGGCAGGCATATTCCCGACATACGATCCGAGCTGGTACGGATGCGGTGCGATGGTGCTAGCCGCCATGGAGGTCAGCTTGGCCACAGTCTGCGCCTCTCTGCCGGTGTTCTGGCCCGTCATGAAGTTCAACTGGGGGACAATATTCGTCACATACGAAGTGTCGGTAACGCGCGAGGAGAATTACGTCGAGCTCGAAGAGGCCCAGGCACCACGGGATAGGATCGACCCGTGGAATGCGCACCTGAAGGGACCATATGTCCATGATATTGAGTTGGGAGATGTTGGACGTCGGAAGGATACCGATTTGAGTGAGGGATCCTCAGTAGCGGAATCAGGTCTATCGAAGGCGAAACCGTGAGAAGGCAGGCGCCTTACTTCTGCGGCATTTGTATAGCACACAGTAGAGCTTATTTAACAGTCACCTGTAATTGTACACTTAATGAATTAATCTGCGTTGATCATCGGGACTCAGGGGAAAAGAAGATGGTCCATAATTGATCCAAAAACATTGCATGAACGTCGCTGAGCATCCATCTGCAACATTCACACCCACTCACTGATTTCAAGCACGAGAATCATCGCTCAAAACATTATGCAACAGCATCAAAGCAGACAGCTTCCTTTCCACATCTTGTACGCCGTAATAGGCTCATCCATTTTGCTTCCATGCTTAGCTTTTGCTGCCCGTAATACATCCATAGCGGCGGAAATGAGAAGAAGATTCACATACGACTGTGCGACAGTTGAAAAGATCGAGAGTCTTGAGCGCATGAAATACAGATTGTCGTGATAGCGCCACTGAGTTTAATATCTTGGGCCTATGATATGTTTTGAGTAGTTGAAGTTTTGGGCTCTCAAGGCCTCCTCCTACTTCGTTCATCCTTTGGATTTGTGCAGTCTATGCAAACCCTCGTCGCCTCGACATTGAAAGTATCCAACTATGGTTAAGTTGCTTTCTTGTAATACAATACTGGGGATTAGATCTACGAAATAGCGAAACATGGAATGAATGTACTACCTATATAGAAAGAGGAATGCTAATTTATCACAAGTCTGTCATGGTCTCAAGTGCTCTTATTCTCAAAAACACAGCTACAACACAAACGTCTTGCTAACCAAAGGTTGTGCAAGGGCTGCTTGACAGTTTCGAGGTTAATAATTTTCCGCCACCTCAAATTAGGGTCCCATGGATGGGATTCCCAGACAAGGAATTTCAGAGCTTGAACCACGCACATATTGTATGCTCACACAACTCTTTGGACGGCTCACGACGCTGCTAGACAATCGATATAGTAGCAAGCCATCATTATCGACCTTGGCAGCTAAACAAACATACCTCTTCTTACTGTGTGTCCGCAAAAGATCACAAGAGCAAGGTAATACAACCACGTGATCTGGTGATCAAAAGAACCTACCACTAGATTCGATCATCAACAGTCCGTGCTATAAATCGATGTCGGAGAACAGCCTCCGCTCGATAAGTGGTTTCGTTTTTAATCCATACACTTCCCGACGGCGCATGCGGCTCCTTCATACAGCGATAAACGCTCACAGACTCTACCAGGTGAATTTGAGGCATTTTCAATGAGCCTAAACAGGGCAGAAATAGCTTCGTGAAGGTAATTTCAGAAGAAGTCGAACATGATTCCCGTCCTCCCTGACTAGACATCATACAATGTAAGCAAGTAGACGACACAGACGCTCCACGCGGTGGGTAATGGACATTCGTTCCCTTGATATTATCAACAGTCGCAAATATATTGATGGAGGGCATTGATTTGCAGTGTCTACGGTATAAAATACGGAGAGTGGGCATGGGGTTTGAATCGCTAAGCGAAAAAGACCTGTGGCAGGGCATCTGCCATAGACCTGCAATCTACTATGCAGTATCACCCCAAGCATCTGCCCTGGTATTTGGCAGATGGATTAAGTGTCACAGATTAAAAGCTGGAATCAGCGCCTTGTCCTGCGCCACATTTGAGCAGAATATTGACAGAGCTCCATATGCTTTGCGTGACCCAGCTGACCCTGAAGACATGACAAACGTAGAAGAGGCGATTGATCTCAAGATTACGACATAGAAAAAACCTTGTCACGATGCTCGTGTCCATTGCGCATGGGAGTTCCTGTATTCTCCCTGCGCACCATTACACAATAGCGCGGGTTCAACCCAACAATCCTTTTCATCTATGTATGACTCGCTCATTCTATTCGATACTGGGACTATCCCATGATAATAAGCGTGCAGCGAAAACTTTGACACTATCCACACTGACTTGATCACTCGATCAGTCTGGACACAGACGGCTTCCTAAGGTATCACGAGATCCGGGGTCGACGTCCACCCTCCCATTCGCGTCGCGCTTGCACAAGTCCCTCAGATTCTCGTCCAAACATTTCCAACAAAGAGGGGTAAGCCGTTGCCAAAACAACACACAAGCCCAAAGCAGCCAAGCCAGGACACGAGGGTCGTGGCGGTGGCACGCGAAACACAGGGCAAGAAGATGCGTCGTCAAATAGACGCGCAGGAAACCTGGAACGCGTGTGTCTTAGTCGCGTTCGTGGCCGCATGCCAGCACGCCGCAACCCAAGCCACCCACACTACTGGCGTCCTCACGGGTGTGTGTATCTGTGCACCCGGGAACGACGATCCGCCACTCGTAGTCGGCGCTGCCGCTGGGGGAGCGGGCGGGCGGGGGCAGGGCCGAGTTCTGTGTGTAGGCGGATTTCGAGCTGCTGTTCTTGGATGGACTCCTGAACGAACGCCATGGTCGCACGACCTTGGCGGCAACCGAGCACATGCCCGTGTGCGACGGTCCGCTCGTGGGACGCCAGCAAGTCCAGGCCCCCGCCGAGGTCGACGTTGGATCTTTGGCGTGGAGACTAACCCAGGTGGCTCGAAACCGCCGGAACCTGCAGTAGGGCCGAGTAGTTGAATCCAGCGTGCTGGAAACAAGCTCGATGTGCCGATGCCGTGGAAAGTATAACGTCGAGATTTATAAGTTAGTTTGGATGAGGACTAGGGCGGTAGTAGCGCCTACTCCGCGGGCAGCGTGCAACCCAGATTCCCATCCGCGTCTGTCTCCATCAAATTTGAGTGACCCGCCCCTAGGCACGCTACGTTCGCGAATCGAAGGCGGGCAGATTAAGGTAAATGGCGCGCCCAGAGTGGGCACGCGTCGTGGTTCGTCCGAAAATTGGAGATACGATGAGACCAAGGCGGTATAATATATTGTCACACTGATATTATCTTTGCAAATCATATGTGGACATGTCAAGTCAGAAGTATAATGTTCGTGGACTCACATTTTTCCAGGCCAGTTTGGTGAAGCTGACGTTAAACTTTCCTAACCGGCAGTTCCTTCGAAACACCGGCGTGTGCCTCTGCGACCTCGCCCAACAGAGAACCGGCAAGCAACAGCGCGGACAAGCTGTCGTCCATCACTTGGTGCCCCGCGTTCTCAAATCATGAACTCGTCACCGTGAACTGTGATCTGCGTCATCGAATATGAATAAAAGTTTTGCGGAGCACGCGGAAATTGCTTCATTCGGCCTGTCTCAAGCGAGATTTTTGTCGCAACTTGTGATAGTATCTTGAATTAATCCCAGGGCGGGTCTTGTACAGGGTTGTATCCTGCCGCCGAGGGGGCCCAACTAATTGACATGTGGGGCGATCGAATTTATCCGTCTGACACCAGGGAGAATCCCGCGATTTCATGGGATTCACAGTTCAAGCTGCTCCAGTGTGCTTGTTGCAGGGCAAGCCTAGACCATCCGTCACACGGGTGGCGACAGCGGAGTGGTCTGGAGATGGACAGGGAATATGTTTTGCAGCATGATCACAAGCGGTTTGTGTACTCCTGTAATCACAATGAGAAAATCTTTCAGAGCTCGACGACGATCGAATCAAACCTGATTGACCGTGGCCCAAGCTTTTCCCGAATCCTTCGTCGGGACATTTCCACGTGTTGACCCGGAGCAAAATGAGTTGAAGCCTCCACCGGGGCCGAACCACAATCAAACCGTAGCAATGAGTGATTAGATACTGCTTTCCGGTTTTCGAAACCGAGCACTGTGCAGGAGCACGCCTTGGACGGGTTGCACGTGCCGGATCGTCCATCCTGACACAGGCAAACGCTCGTCGAAATTGGACATTGTGCTGGCCATATTTCGTCTGATATCTGGCCAGCTTGTCCGATGAACCCTGTCGGCACCCACTTAGACTGGACAGTGGTTCATTGGCGTACGGGGATCCCCAGCCCGGTGTGCCACGCTTGTTCGAGCAGTGACGGCTCCCAGCCGTCCGGAAGCAAACAACTTTCAACCCGCTGGGGTGATCTTCGACAGTGGCTGCTCGTGAACATTGATGCATTCCAGGACCACAAGAATAGATGTACGGAGTAGAATACAGCACGCCGTTCGACCTGCCAGCCCACCGCTTCTCCTTTCCCCGTCAGTTGTGACCTTGATGAAAGGGGCAGGAGATCCTGCAATAGTATGGGTCCCCACGAACGCGCTGGGTGAATGAGCCCAAGGACGGAGTCGGAGTCGGCCGATCCAGTCGAACGGAGACCTCACAGCCGATTGACAGCGCTGCAGGTGAAAAAGGACGGGTCCGCCGAGACTGTGACGGCCTAGACTGCTTAACCTGTCTTTTATTTTCTCAGAATTCTTAGCCGCAGTTTCCATAGGCCAAG
This sequence comes from Diaporthe ampelina, assembly GCA_023522825.1. NCBI lineage: Eukaryota > Fungi > Ascomycota > Sordariomycetes > Diaporthales > Diaporthaceae > Diaporthe > Diaporthe ampelina. The sequence goes on from JAMFTM010000183.1 coordinate 72,505, forward strand.
ACGTACAAGATCGATTCCCTGGGCTGTTTGAGCCACAGCCAGTCTTGGTCTGATTGGCTTTGGTGACAGGATAGAAAGGGGTGCAAGAGATGCAGACGTGGTGTACAGGGAGTGGTGCAGGGTATGCCCACAGGCCTCCCCCAAGGCTGCTCCGCGTACCGAAAGCGTGCGGTTGGCCCGCGTTGTTTGCCTACGCGTAGCGCTTGTCTGAGTTTGGCAAGAGGATGGGCTCAGGCACAGGCCCATCATTGGCTCGCGGGCCAGACCAATGCAACCCGACCTTGGGACCCCTTGCAGATGCACAGATGCAGATCTCAGGGGTTTGCATTCTGTTTGAGGCAAGCAGAAGCAGCGAGCGCTTGTCAGTGATTGTAGCAACCGCCGTCGGCTCGGCGAACCTAATCAGAGCCCATCCGCTGCGCCAGTGCCTGCGTTTGTTCGTTGTGGTGGCAGAGTCATCGCGCTCGCACGGCATCCGTATAAGCCGTCCGGTGGTGCCGTGCGATAAAGACTCTCTCAAAAGGGATCCGAGGACGCAGTGCTGCAAGGGGGACAGGACGACAGTGCGATGCGGCACACAAGACACGGTTGGCCCCGAGACAGACAATCTCCCAGGCAGCGGCTTTGAAATATGCTACTCTGGTGAAGACCCATGGTGAAGTGGTGCCGGATTGCTTTGACTCGCCTGAGCTGTGAGACGATGCACAAGGTGGATCAGCTCACGGTTCAGCGACTGTGGTGCTGCGAAGCAGTTCGCCGTTCCTCACCAGGAAGACAGCTGCTGCGCCTGGCCAGCCCTGCTGCAGAGACCGTCGGTGGGGGTGGGGCCAGCGCGGGGCCAAGACAGTCAAGACCCAGTGCGCCGTGACGCTCTCGGCGACAGTCGTCTGAAGCTTAAAGAAATGCAGCAGACAAGTACAGACCGACAGTCAAATCCGACAGGGCGGCCGAGCTCATAGGGGGCAGATTGGCAGTCAGATCTCGCAGCGGCAGCATGCTGTCGATCACACTCGATTTCTGTAGATACTCTGGTACTCTGTACAGCAAGCAGGTAGGTACTGTACTGCAGTACTCGGTAGGTGGCAAAGGACAGGCCGGCAGGATCTTGACTGCTCTAGTGTGCACCACTACTGCATATGCCGAAGTGTGCATGCAAGTCTGTCCTGCAGGAACGCGGGTGTTCTTGTCAGCTTGTCGGCATGTCCAGCTGAAGGGGTTCGTTGGAGGCCCTGGGGCGCTGCGGCTGCTTGCTTGGTCCAACGTCATCAGCCCGTTCTCGTCCCATGTTTCAGGTATGGGGTGGGCGTTCTTCTGGAAAGAGGCGATGCAGATGCGCAGATGCGAGCCCTCTCGCCTTGGGACGAAACGAGATGGTGAATGAGAGCCAGAGGCGACATGGAGGGCCCGAGTTTGCAGGGACCAATGCAACGCCAGATCCACACGAGCCGAGGACCGTACTGGAACAAACAAGGTTATGCTACGTGTGGATCTAGCAGAGACGATAAGTTTCATCCAGAGTTTATGATAGTAGTGTGTGTGATATGGCCATCTTGACTGAAATGAAGATGTGTGAGTTGGGCTGACCGGTTTGGCAGTGACAATGTGCTCTGGTGGGTTATGTGGGTACGTCAAAGTGTACAGCAGAACGCACTGCAGAAAGTTTAAGCCCACCAAGCTATGCCAGGATCGATCCCACTGCCGGGCGCCCTGCAAGTTCGCCCTTCGCACCCTCCCCCCGGTGCTTGCGTACCTGCGCTACTCCTGTGGGGAGTTGCAGGGTGGGTGGTATGGTACTTACCGGAGCACTATCGTCTATACCTTGTTGATACTATGATAGTCTGTTATAGCACCGGCGTGCTGCCTCCTGCCGTGGCTGGCTGGCTGCACGGCTTTAACCCCCTGCCCCCTGCCGCTCTGACACCCAAGTGGCCCTTTCCCCTCGCAGTTAAGTGCAAGCCCCCTGTTCAGCCCCACAGCGTTCCCCGAGCCACTCACGTCGACGTCTTCCTAAGTGGCAATCCAATGTCCGGTCGCGCCTGCATCTACTCATTTTTCGATTGTCAATCTCTCAGTCTCTCTCAATCTCCCCGGCCGGCGTCTTGTACTTGTCTCTTGTTCCCCTTCGTCCCTTTTTGTCAATGGGAAATCCCCTGACCTCGTCCCTCTTTTTGTCCTTGTTCGTGCTGCCTTCGTGACACCCGTGCGTGTTCGTTGTCCACTCTCGAATCCCAAATCCCAGCCTTTCGTTTTCGTCCGTGCGACTTGTCGGTCCAGGTTACTGCTTGCCGCTGCCATTCTCTCCTCCCTCCTTCCAAAGCGACCACACGACCGCGCCAACTACCACCGCGACCAAGACTACATCTGAAGACAGACTTTCTTGGTATTCCCTCACCTGTCAACTCGAATCCACGTCAACCTCGACCTGGCCCAGTCGCATTCACTTCGCTCGCTCTCTTGACAAATCACAGTCCCTCGTTTCTCAGTCTTCTTGCGGACCGCCGACTCCAGACGAAATTCCCCTTCCGAATCAGAGCATCGGATCCGATCTTGTCACTGCACGGCAACCGAGACAATCTTTCTCATGCCCCACGCCAGACCGACCAACGACAACCCGCCCTGACGCCTCTCTGGCATGTGAGCGTTCCAGCTTGTGAACTCACCAATCTCCATTCTTCGCGGCCGCGCATTCACTGGCGTACGACAACACGTCTCTTCTTGTCGCCAGCCTGGTTCGTCGACGACCACCGGCCCCTTCTTGCGTCTCAAGTGTGTGCAGGAAATCACCAACCTCGTCACCTCTTCCACCAATCACCAGCACAACCAGACAATTTCCATTCGGGAATCAGCCCTACTGGATTGCATAGGGCCACCGATCGTACCAACTTATTATCATCGTGTCCATATTTTCTGCCGCTGGTTGTTGCAAGGGTCCGCACTCTGACGCCAATTGCTTCTGTGCGCACCGTCCTGTCAAACCAGGTTCCCTCCTGTTCTTTTGAAACGCATCCGACACCGGCTACGCACAAGGTAAGCAAACACCCACAACGCACAATATCCCCACGTTTTAGCCTTGGCCCCAGGCATTTGTCCTGTGGTGGCAGGAAGGATGGTGCTTGCTGGCCTTCCCGTGCCCAATGACAAGATGTGCGCGGAATTGGGCAGTTCCTGCTAGGCTTCGGTCAGCTCGTACGGACAGCTACAATTCCAGCTCGATTGTCTTGCCTCTCTTTTGCTTTATTTTCAAAATAATTACTCCGCCAATTTGCTGATGCTCAGTCTCTGCAGCTGACCATTTCGCACGGTCGCAGTTCGTCGGATTACCTGTCTAGACTTTGTCTTCGTCTGAAATCCAGTTCCACTACCGCTCTCCGAGAGGCTAACCGGCGCATTCCTTGCTACCACCCTGCGATGCAAAGCTCGCATTGATGGAAGGCACATTGTGAAGACGACAGTCTTTGTCCATCGTTAGCCCATAAGGCACCAAAAACTTCCTAGCCACTGCCGTTGACCGAGCAAGACACCACATTCACGATGAATCGATTCAAGACCAAGAAGAGAGCCAAGGATGACGCGGCGTCCGCTCGCCCGTCTCTCGAGTCCGAGTCCTCTTTCTCCCTCTTTGGGCGGAAAAAGAAATCGCACGAACAGGAGGAAAAGAAGGAGATCGACCTGGCAACCGCACTGCCTTCGAGTGACGATTTCCGTACGAGTCTACTGATGTCAGGGCTCTCCGCTCGCTTTTCGATGCTCCGCGAACAAGATGATCCAAGCACCAAGATAGGCAAGGCTAGCGACGATAGCGTCTTGCTACCCAAGCGACACTCAAGGATGAATGATTTCAACTTTGGCAATGGAGCAGGCCTCGGTGATATTGCTGAGGTTGAATCTATCAAGGCACCACCGTTCCTACGGACTGATAGTACCGCTTCTGAGGAGTCCGGCTCGGTGCTGAGTAGGGCACGACCCACCGAGGGCAATGTCATGTTCGGTGGCAGACAGAAGGTTTACAAGATTGCAGTCGGCTCTTCGTCGTCTAGGAATCTCGCAGACGGCATGAGTGGCCGTGCCCTGTACGACAATGATGTGTCCATGTCTGCGTTCCAGAAGTGGAGACAGGCTACAAAAGATCAGGAACAAGACAACGAGCCTCATGGCGAGGCAGAGAGTGAGGAGTTGAGGCCAGCAGAGGACTCCTCATTCGCGACGAGGGCAGAATCTCCGCTGCCCCAGGGCTATAACAAGAAGCGTGAGACATCGTCGACGACATCTTCCACTCCTTCCGTTGGGCGCAACTCGACAGCCGCCACTTCCATAATCTCCCAGCCTACTACAACCCAATCACAACAAACAACCGCAGCGTCCTCAACTACCTCCACGCCTGCTCTAGAGCGACATGTGACTCGGACAAGGAGACTTTACGAACAGGGCCTGACCCAGGATCTCCAAGAACAGCAACACTCGGTCCTTTCGAGGGTCGACACCCTCACTCGTCGGCCGGCAGGAGGGCGAACTCCTGAATTGGGACAAAACTCGCCCTCTCCGACCATGCATTCGTTTTCTGACCGCTTTGGTGAGCGTCGGACCATCCTGTCCAAGGCTAGTGCCCCGAACTTGAGGTCCATGAGCCCACCGACTACCGGATCCTCCATTGGCACGTTAGATCTCAACACAAAAGCAACCAATGCCATCGACACAAAGACCTCCTTCCTGGCATCACCGCCCCTAAGTCCCCCGATCAGCGACCACAGCGCAAGTGATCAAACAAATCTGTCCATCCAACCCAAGGATGTTGGCAAGGCAACTGCCATGGGCGTCTTCCAGAGACCGGCCCAGCCATATGACGACTCCCGCTATGCGGAAAGACAGCTGCAGTTGAAGCAAGGAAGGGAAACTCCGACGCAGCGTTCCCGAAAGGACTCAAGTACATCATTTACCTACTCTCGATCTCAGTCAGTAGCGTCCAACCGACAGCCGGAGTCAGAATCCAAGGCAATGGCTCTGTCAACCCAAGAGGAGGGTTTGACCGAGAGCTCACCACCCAATGATCCGATCGAGTCGCCTATCTTAAATGATCTCGTTCATCAACCCTCGTACTCGCCACAAGTCAGGGTACAACGACCAGCCGATCAAGATCACCCAGCTCTGCGAGGCTCCGCCACCCCAACACCACTCTCCGTCCCACAGCCATCCAACGACTTGCAATCGCCTCCACCTAGCAGCACCGATCTGCTAAGCGTCAAACCCAAGCCAGTCTTACTCGGTGACTCGCCGACGTTGGGCCCGAACTCGGGACTCGGCGGCCTGGTTCGACAGCACCTGCGGACCGAAAGTGACGTCTCCTCCATTTTCGGAGTTCAGGACAACAGGGAGTCTGTCGCTGTTCCACTCAAGAATCCATGGGAGGACCAAGACTGGACGACACCTGCCAGCAAGGAAAGCGAGCGCAACCTCAATGTGCAGCCCAATCTCCCAGCGCATAGTGAGGAACAGTCTAAGGCCACCGATCACACGAAGCCAGACAGTCTCTCTGGATCACCACGTTCACCAGACGAGGAAGACGAATTCGCAAACCAGCTCGCGAATGCACGACGGCGTGTGAGGGAAAAGTTAACGTCTTTTGTTGAGACTGATAACACTCTGTCCTTGTCACCACAATCGCCATCGGAACCAGCTAGGGATCTGCCTCCGCCAACGTCCCGCTCTAACCCACTGGGAATCCTTCGGGGCAAGGGTAGTCGGGGGTCATTGATTGATAGAGGACGGGATGCCACGTCCAGGTCGAACAAAATGAACGGGCCAGGCCCCGTGACCATGCCAACCCCTCCGAGCTCTGTCAAACAAGAGTTCGACGAACACGACCGCAGGACGCCAATTGAAATCAAGGAACACCCCGATGAAGAGTCCGACACCGCGGAGCTCAAGGAGGAAGCTAACGCTCACCCTGGCCTCCGTGCCTTCAGGCAGGCGCGAAGAGAACTGCAGAAGCGCAAGGAACTGGAGGCCTTGGCGAGACACCCGGCTCAGAGCCGACAAGGAACAAGCTCACCTGCATCAGAGAAGGGCACCCGTGAACTGAGACGTACGCCGAGTAGAGAGCTTCAGCCAGCTTGGTCTGGCCAGCAGCGCAAGGTCAGTGATGAGTCAAATGGAGCAGCACCGCAAGCACCTCCACGGTCACAGTCAAGAACTGCAAGAGATCGAAGCGGCTCTGAAGACAGCGCTGGCCAGAATCGATCGAGAAGCCGGCCGACGCAGCGGTCCAGACAAAACACCGTGTCGAACGAAGACCAGAAGCTCAATGCCACGACACCTGGGAGGCCCAAGCTTCGTTCACCTGGTCTGCCAGGTACTGATATCAGACGCTCGCCTCACATGCCCCCGCTGAGGGCTGCTACTGGCGGTCCGCAGTCGGTTGTGCCAGGGCCATTCCTTGACAGGACGAACTCTGGAACTAATCTGAGAGCCCTTCCCCTCCGGACGGGCAATGAGCCCTTGTCTGCAGGTGCTTCGCCGCTGTCGCCACGGGGTGCGCCGTTTGAGCAATCTCGTGGCGCATTCACGTCTAGCGAGGCCAACGGATCAGCACCAGCGACTCCGACATATCCGCCACCTCGAAGGCCCTCGATTGCACATCCGAGCACAACAACGAGCACACTCACTGATTCGATGAAGAGAGTCATCAACAAGAGCGACATCTCTGAGCCAACATTCATCATGTCAACCAGTCGCGTTCCAACCATGTCTGTTACAGACGCTCGTGAGGCTGAGGCGCGGTCTAGAAGCCAATCTAGGTCAAGATCAGACAGCAATGCCGGGGGTGGCTCGCCACCACCACTCCCACCTGTCAACCCCCGGCGCAAGCGCGAGAGCTCTCGGACACGGACAATCATAAACGGGTTGATGGGTCGCAATAACGCTGAAGGGGATGACGCTGCTCTCAGCATGAGTACGCCTCATTTGCCATTGGCAAGACCGCCAATGGCCCCCTTCGCGGACTCGTCTGCTGACGATAGGAAGAGTGCTTTCTCGCTCAGCGACGATGAGAAGCCCGCGCCTCGCAAGTTATTGAGAAAGGCCAGCTCCGAGATTAAGCTGGATGCTCGCGCCAGCGTTGCCCCGCCTCAGGTTGCGATTGGGCCACCAGCCGGAAGGGCCGTGATCACGTCCACTATGCGGGGACCATCACCGAACATGCCCGGTGGAATGTTTTGAGATGATTCGCTGCGGCCTGTCCACACAGCTACGTCCCTTAATCCAATAAAAAAAGGAAAAACAGAAGAAAAAGCCCGAGCGCGAGCGAGAGAAAACGAGTGAGGCAGGATCGCAACTCGTGATTCATAAATGGAAAAAATAACCGAGTTCTTCGGCAGGGCATGGGTTGGCGTCGATCTTTGCTTTACATAAAGGGGGGCCTTCGGGGCTGAGATACCTATTTGTATACTGCGTTATGGCAATTTGGGCCTTGATATTCCGTTTCCTTACTTTCATTCAGGACACTCGGCGTGTCGTAATGGACCGGTTGGTATGGGCCTCGAGAACAACTTAGTCGGACACGTATGAGGAGCGACGAGAATATTTGTATCTGATCGGTTCCAGACCATCTCATCAGCTGAAGGTAGTGAGTGTCACAGCCTTACAGGTGAGGCGAGACGCACACGAGGAAGTGCATGTCGAAAGCACCATGTCCTTATCCTCATTGCTTCGGACAAGCGGCCAAAATTCCGTCAAGCCATGGATTTGGTTCAAGGCGAAGATGGAGATAATTCTTAGTTAGTAGTTGCTCGGCACATGAATCCAGGGAATTTGTGCAAATCGAGGTCGCTGAGGCGTCTGATCTTACTCTAATCTGAATGTTGATCAACCATTAGCTTCCAGTCAATACCTGTACAGACTGTGAGAATAATAGTGTGACCTATTTCTTTGCTAAGATCAGGCTTGCGAATTCATCTTGTGGTCCCGGGCTGCGCGAACACCGGGCCGACCGGTCTCGCTGACCATTTTGCCGATAGGAATCTTAGCCCATGTAATACGGGCAGTCGTTCCGAATCACTCCTCTCATTCAGAGCGACTAGCTTCTAGTCCCAAGCTCAACCAAAAGTCATATGCGCAAAGTCTCACATCTCACCACATATTGAAGCTACCCGTCAGCGACTTGAAGAAACGAGATAGACCGTGTGAGCGTATAGTGCTTCACTGAGGCTATATCAAGCACGGCTTGACTAGCCTCACTCTCCATGATGGCCGCAGCGGCTTTCATACGCCCCTATAAGCCTTCAGACTTTGCCGCAACCGCGCACATCGTGAGTAGCCGCCAGCCACTCTCAGCTTCTTCAGCTTCCCGCCCAGCCAAGTCTACGTGCCTGCCTAACGCGCGTCTTGTTACAATCCGCCTCCTCTCCCCATCCCGCATCCCGCCTCATGATGTCACGCACACAAGCATACAAACACACACTCCCTCTCCCCCCCCCCCTTAAGTCCCACAGCTGACCGTCCAAACCCCAAACAAAAGTGTCGAGCAACGCTACCCCCAAGCCTGGCCGAGTCTGAGGCAGCCGTCCGCCTCGCGCCGTACATCTGGACACACCAGTACACGCTTCTCTCACCCAAGACCTGCTTCGTGCTCGACGACGGGTCCGGCGCCGCGGTGGGGTATGTGATTGGGTGCCCGGACGTGTTTGCGTTTGCCCTGGGGTACGGGCGGTACGTGGACGAGGTGCTACTCCAGCCACCGCCAACAGCCGACGCCTTCTCCTCCTCCAACAGTGGTGGTCCGGCGGTCCCCGCCCCCACGCAGCTCGACCGCCTAGTCCCGTGGTTTACGACTAGTGGGGATGTGCAAGAAGGCGGGAGAGGGGTTGAGTTGGTCGTCAACGAGGAGTGCCTCGCGCAGCTGGCGCATAGCCCGCAGTTCTTGCTGTTTGAGGGCGGGGAGGAGAAGGATGCGCTTGTAAGGGGGTTTCGGGCTACGATGCATATTGATTTGTTGGAGGGGTGGCAGGGCAAGGGGTGGGGGCGGAAGATGATCGGGGAGTTCGTGGCGAGCGTGAAGAAGGCTGCTGCCCGGGAGGCCCAGGATGGGAACGGGTTGCCGGATTGTGGGAAGGGGGTGCATATTGGTGTTGGGTGGGAGAATAAAAAGGTTGTGCCGTTTTATGAGAGGGTTGGCTTTAGGGTGTATGAGGAGTGTTATAAGGAGGGCGAGACTATCTGGATGGTTTATCAGTTTTGAGTGGCAAGTGTAGGTATTGAAGGTTGATGGATGTTGATGGATGTTGTCATTTCCCTTAGTATTCTCAAGTTCGGATATCAAGATGTCGCCTGCAAGTTATACATGCATAGCCAGAGTCAGGACCAACGAGTAAAGCTTCCCTAAGGCAACCCACCTCTGAGGCTGTTAATTTAAACGTCGTCTTGTGGGCGAAGTACATGAATTTCGCGAAGTCACAACAACGCAAGTTGCTTGAATAGCTTCAATTGCGAGAAATTCAACATGGACTTTCGGGAGACTTTCCTGGCCTTCATCTAAGTGCCTCTCTCGGAACTAGCCAGTTAGAGTAGATGTCCAACAAAATGGCCCTGACACTAATAGCTACCTCGAGGCCCATGAACAGAGCCCGAGAGCCAAGAGTCCCGTTTGGAGTTCCACGCCTTCGCTGAGGGCTGCTGTCAAGCAGCCCTACTTTGGGGGTTCGCAGCACGAGGTGTTCCATCTCGTTCCGAAATGATCTTGACAGCCAGTGACACACCACAGACACGTATTCTGCTTCTACACATCGCCCCGTGTTGTTGTTGTACTCGTGGGCCTCCTACGGGAAATTAGGAGGCTGATTTTGATGGGAGATCTCGCCCATGTGTTACTGGCCAGTGATGGTGACAATGCACATCTGACCCCAACAAGAAACTGTTTGCCAGACACAGTGACACGCCTCTCATTTTCAGTCACACCGAATCCCTCATTGTCCGTTGCTGGCATATAGTCCACCGCCCATGTCGGTAATACAGTTTGTTTTCGATCGCAACACGAGCGTGTTTGTCCCAAAGGGCGGGCTGTTGTCCAGATTCAGTGGCAGCAAATGCCCCTACATATATCTGGGATGCTTTTTCTGTCTCATACAGGGCTGTCGACCCTCTGTGGATAATCTCATCAGCCTCCTCCAGATTAGAACAATCACAACTACTTGCCCATAAGCACAGCACAACGACCACTTGCCAAAGATGAGCGGCCCAACACAGATCTGCCCAGACTGCGGACTTGTCCACAACGGTGAACACGTCTTCTGTCCCTTCTTCAAGGGCAAGGTCGTGCCGCACGCGTATACACCCTTGTCGCCGAGGCCACAGCAGTCCACCCAGTGGAGGAGACAGGGCCCATATGGTGGAAGGACGACTCAGGACCAGCGCCAGAGGCGGCCGAAGGAGTGGGATTATGCAAGGTGAGAGGGGACCTTAGGTCAAGGACTTTCATGAAAGTAGGAGATGTTGTGCCATGTGTTGAGTTGGGCCATTGTAGTCGATAGTCACGAACGTTTGGAAAACGAATAAGCCCACGTGTGAACGAATCGCAATCATTGCCGCTGTGACTTTTTCCTTTGCCCTACCTTGTGTCAGGCCCCAATCGAGGCGTATACTTGTCATCGGTCTCAGCCGCGGTATTACAATGCAGACATCTGGACGATCCTTTAAATCTGATTCGTACTAGCAGCAACAAGCCTACAAAGACATGGCATTCAAAATCACATGAATCGAGTAAGTCCAAAGCACAGGCGCAATATGGAAGCTTAGGGACGCTTTTCCCCGAAACCCAATCGGCAGCGCCGTTGAGCGCAAGGTACACACGGGCAACTGCAGGCCGGGCGGGACCAACGTCGCGCCGGGGCCAAGCCGGTGCCTAGACGGGCTTGGGACGAAGGAAAAGCCGGGCCCTGGCCGGAAGGGCACGCCCCGAGAGTATACAGATGTTCCCATCAACAAATTCGCGCCGACCCGGGGAGGCAACCCTTACTGGCAACTCTACGGAACGGATCGTCCCGCCCTGGTTGATGGGCCCTCGGGACGGACTCTGAGGGTGGCGAGGATGGTTTGCTCATTCGGTGGCCAAGGGTTTTATCCAGAGTCGACGGGAAGAGACAAAAAGCCCGTAGACGAATGTAGAAACTGCGTGACGATTGTCATTCATGCCACCAGCCGAACGACACGACATATCGGGTCTTTTCGCCGCACAGGCGGCACGAACGTTTAACTTCCGGATGCCATTTCTCTCACCCGGGCGGCCTGCTCACTCTCGGCCAGAGTTGAAACTTGGCGAGTCGAATGTGAACTTTATCGTGCCGCGCCCTGATGCAGGTACTCTGCAGGCGGGAAAGTTTCCTCAGGCTCGCGCGGGTGTCATGATTTCTGAAGTCGCTGGAAGTTCGGGACGGTACGTAGTGTTAGATCTGATATCGGCTGAAGTCGGGGGCAAGTGCATGTTTCAGTGATAATCCTACAGAAGGGGAGCCGACTCGTTCTGCCGGGGTGCCGGGTGAGCGGAGTGAAGAAGGGCGAGCAAGGGCCAGAGCCTGGACCTTGGCATCTGGGGTTGTGGCCGCCGTGCCGCCTAGAGTCGGGGAGAGATGATCGACATATGGGGCAGTTTGTCAAGGACTGGAATCGTGATGTCAGATAGGGAATATCTCGGACTGGGGAGGTGGATGACCTGGCTCGCCAGCCAGCCAGCTTGCCAGCTTTGGCTCTGGATGAGAAGCGGCCGCGACCTCAAGACGAGACGAAACTTGGCAATGCAGCTGTGACAAGTTGGGACTGGGTCAGGGCGAGGTGAGTGGCCATTGCAGCTTGCAGGATGCGTCCCGGTTCTCTGGCTCAGCTCTGGGCAGCTTGGCGGTGGTTCGCGTGGTCCAGACATTACCTACTTGTTACCCTATACTCCGTACTACAACTTGCCCTGCACTTTGTCTAGGTACTCAGTTGTCCGCAGTGAATTCAGTCACGAGGACTTCTGGATCGTGGAGAGGGCGACCCCAGGCCGTGAAACCGTGCAGCCGTGCTCACATGCCGTTCTCATCTCGTAAAAGTCAAGATCTATTACGGAACTCATTACTATAGTGCGCCCGTCCAGATACGGTAGGGGCCCCTTTCTCATTTTGGGAGCGACGATAATTCCTCGGGATGCGGCTGCCTTGGGACGGAGGGTGGGGTGGGGCCGCCGTCACCCCCCGTCACCCCCCTGGTCTCTGCGGGGTTAGCATGTGTAAGTGACAATGCAGTGGGGCGGTGCACCCGACATCTGCTCGTGTTTGATCCCGATCCATTATCGTTGGCGGGTTTCCGGCCGCACGAGCATGTTGCCTGTGACAAGGTCAAACAGTGTCCAACTTTTCGCATCGAAATCGGGCCATCAGATGGTGGAAAACCAGAAAAGAAAGCAGCTCGAAATACAGAGATCTCGCCGTGGGGAGTGTGACGGGGTGACGGGGTGACGGAGTCAGCCAGCCAGTGTGGGTGTGTCTAAAAATTCTGGACTGCCCTGTGGGGGGAGGGGAGCAAAGGCTTAGCCTTGGCCCTTGGAGATTTCTGGGGTAGAGCCAGGGCAAGGGGCTAGCCGCCTAGCGGGTCCTCTGCTCGTGGGAGTGGGTGTCGTTCTTGCACACAACCAGGGCAGTACTTCCTCCCCACGATGCCCCTTCCAGGTTGCGACCCCCAGAATTATGTCCGGGAACGGCAAGGCTCGGAAAGTCTTTCTGTGCAATCATGGCCCGTCCAAAGTCACGGAATTCAGAATCCCATCCTACGCAACTCGTGGGCTTCCGAGACGACCCGCGTAGGTCGGCTAAGTTCCGTATCTGGTATCATCGCATTCCGCTGCACCTCAGCCCTGTTCAGGTTGTGCAAAGCACAGCCAGCGGCGGCCGTGGTCGTGGCACCGTTACACCGTTACAGGTTCAGGTCCCTCCGTCTGCCTGTCTCTGGACGGTTTTTGGTTTAGAAGTGACCGTAGCCGTGACCGTCCCGTCTCTGAATTCTGCCGGTGATGATGAGGTGTGGTCGGCAGACAGTTGTTACTGACGGGCAACCACGAGGCTCTCCTTGCTCTCCTCGGCAAGTGGTAGTGTGGTCTAATTCTAGAAGCCAGCAAGGGGGCCTGGGTGGGATGAAGGCCGTTCCTACCCGGCCGATTACATCTGCTGTACCACCCTGTGCATGTCATTTACCACATATTGGCCATGTGTGCTGGGTGTGCATATTTGAATTTAGAAGGCAAGTGCGGCTCACAGCCCCTGGTATTTGAGTGGCGGGCCGCCAATGACAGCCCCTGAATTTGATTTGCTGCCGATCCATCGATCAGGCCTGCATCGTCATGTCCCGATCGAAAACAACGTCGGCCCAGCAGTCGACCCTGGCTGGGCCTGCCTCCTCCGTATGTCTCCGTCTCTGCCTTGTGATGTTACGGGATATACACCGTTTTGGTGACTACATGCAGTCAGTCAGGCAGGCAGGCAGTTAGCACCTGCAACGTGAGAGAGACGTTCCGGGGGCCAAGGCTACTACTGCCCGTATGTGCCCGCCTGCCGGCTGTGCCTGTTGTAGGCAAGGGCCATTTCCCCATTTCCCCATTCCCTCGACCCGGCCAGACCGTTTTCTCCCCAAACCTCAGCACAAGCACACGACACGACAAGACAACCGACGCCCAACACTAGGCCGTCTAGAATTCCACTGCCGCCTTCCTTGTCTGGTCCCATCCGCCCCTGGCCCGTAACCAACGCCCGGGGCGGCTAGACATGACGACGCAAGTCCGTCACGCCCCTCCCGAAGCTTGCAGGGGTGGCTGATTGTCTGCTCCGGCTGGTTTTCGTCAGACGGCAACCCAAACAACCACAATCACCACCCTTCAGGTCCCTTCTGGCCAGTCGAATGCTGTCGTCAAGCTTTAAAGGCTCCACTGGGCCAAATCCTATATATCCTCGGCTTCAGGCGCTATCCCATCGTGGACCCTCAGCTGGAATAACTCGGCCCCAGTTTCAACCCGCACCCGTGCTCGAATCGTCCAAGCCTGGATCCATACCGTACCCGCACCGATTGTGGACTCGTCACTTTCACAAGCGTCTGAACTTACACACAACCCTGTCATACCCAGAGCCTAGCTTCCCCTACTCGAAGTCACCCCTCTGCCCAATTCATACAAGTACCATGGCTCCCTCCCGCGATCCTGTTGCCAGAACTGCTTCTCCCTACACCGATCCCAAAGTCCAAGGCCCTCGTGCTCAGATTCTCTCTTCCGGTACTCAGTCAGATCTTCGCAAAAGTACGTTATACACACTATATTGTGCTCCATTAGCCTTCTCATGTCTCGACGATGCTAACATCTGTCTATAGTGCTTGTCAACACCGTCAACAAAACCGGCCTCCACCCCAGTGGTGTGCAGTAAGTCTAAAATCTGCTGCCTAGTGCTTAGAATCGAACAGTCGAGTTAACCCAGTCTTCTTCTAGGCCACACCGTGAACACACCGAGCTTGGTACGGCGCCAGAAACCTCGCCAGTCTGCTCAAGGAGCGACATGCGCACAAACCGTGGACAGACGGGCTAACACTGACACAGAGGAGGAACTGCACGAGAAGGCACACATTGACTACGACCGTGTTGCAATTGTACGTTGGGAAAATCCCTAGGCCCAGAACCAGTCTGAGCCAGACGCTAACCAGCGTCACAGATTCCCAACCCTTCAGTTGCTGCTCTCTACGAAGATGCTCTCGTTTACGAGCCTGGTTCTGCCATTTCGTCTTCCGGCGCCCTGACTGCCTACTCTGGCAAGAAGACCGGTCGTTCACCTCTTGACAAGCGAATTGTCCAGGAGCCCAGCTCAGAAAAGGACATTTGGTGGGGCCCAGTCAACAAGCCCATGGGCACAGACGTACGTTTTTCCTCTTGCGGAATGTTTTGCCCTGTCTTCCTTTGTTTTGGCACCAAATCCACCGCTCTGGCAGTTTTCCTGCTTGGTCACACGACCGAGCTGCCGCTCATGACAAATGGCTGCACCGGTCACGAGTCTTGTGCAAATCATGACTACTGCGCAAAACCAGTAGAATTGGCCCTCCATTGGTGCACAAATACATTCGACGTCATTGGCGATCGCAGACTCCCCACAGTGTACCCTCTTTTTTCCCTTGAGTCGCTCAATTCTGGTTGCTGGAGGCAAATGTAGCTGAATGCGACCTTGGAATTGCGGCTCGTACCCCACATGCCCCTCGTCACTGAGATCATCGGTGCAACCCCTCGGCCCAGTTCATGCACCCCGCTTATTCCACAGCCGAAACCCGTCTCCACTTCTGCATGGCGCCTCCTGCGTTTCCCGCTCTCATACCCGGACAGCCGGGAATATGGAAACACAATTTGAGGCTAACACGTGATTCACTCAATAGGTCTGGAAGATCAACCGCGAGCGCGCTGTCGACTACCTCAACACCAGGACTCGCATTTACGTCGTAGATGGCTACGCAGGATGGGATGAGAAGTACAGGATCAAGGTGCGGGTCGTTTGCGCCCGCGCCTACCACGCTCTCTTCATGCGCAACATGCTCATCCGTCCTTCGCGTGAGGAACTTGAGAACTTCCACCCCGACTACACAATCTACAATGCCGGATCCTTCCCAGCCAACCGATACACTGAGGGCATGACCTCGGGAACCTCGGTCGCCATCAACTTCGCTGAGAAGGAGATGGTCATCCTCGGCACTGAGTACGCCGGTGAGATGAAGAAGGGTATCTTCACTGTTCTCTTCTACGAGATGCCCATCAAGCACAACGTCCTGACGCTGCACTCATCCGCCAACGAGGGCAAGGACGGCGATGTCACCCTCTTCTTCGGTCTGTCTGGTACTGGCAAGACCACGCTCTCTGCCGACCCCAACCGCGCTCTGATTGGTGACGATGAGCACTGCTGGAGTGACCATGGTGTATTCAACATCGAGGGTGGCTGCTACGCCAAGTGCATTGGTCTGTCGGCTGAGAAGGAGCCTGACATCTTCGGTGCCATCAAGTTCGGCTCCGTCCTCGAGAACGTTGTCTTCGACCCAGAGACCAGACTGGTCGACTACGATGACTCCACCCTGACAGAGAACACCCGATGTGCTTACCCCATCGAGTACATTGAGAACGCTAAGATCCCTTGCCTGTCGCCAAGCCACCCCAGCAACATCATCCTCCTCACCTGCGACGCCCGCGGTGTGCTGCCACCAATCTCCAAGTTGACCAGGGATCAGATCATGTTCCACTTCATCTCTGGTTACACTTCCAAGATGGCTGGTACTGAGGATGGTGTGACTGAGCCCCAAGCCACCTTCTCGTCTTGCTTCGCTCAGCCCTTCCTGGCTCTGCACCCCATGCGCTACGCCCAGATGCTGGCGGACAAGATCGAGCAGCACAGCGCCAACGCCTGGCTCCTCAACACCGGCTGGGTTGGTGCTGGTGCCCTCCAGGGTGGCAAGCGTTGCCCTCTGAAGTACACTCGTGCCATCCTGGACGCCATCCACTCTGGCGAGCTCGCCAAGGTTGAGTATGAGAACTACGAGATCTTCAACCTCCAGGTGCCCAAGACTTGCCCTAACGTCCCGTCTGAGCTGCTCAACCCGGCCAAGGCCTGGACCGCTGGTGGCGACAGCTTCACAGAGGAGGTCACCAAGCTCGGCAAGCTCTTCAACGAGAACTTCAAGAAGTACGAGTCTGAGGCCACCCCTGAGGTCAAGAAGGCCGGACCCGTTGTCTAAGGCACTTCGCTTTCATTGCTTTTCTTGAACTTCGACCTGTTCATATTTATTGCTTCCTACTTTCAGTGCGGGAATGAAGTTTCGAGCACGCGCATCCACCACTGCATATGGCTTTGGCTTTTTTTGTTAGACCGAGCGAACACCTATCAGAGACCCGCGAAGAGCACACGCGCTCCGAGCGATAGGTCCAATGATACCACCACCGGGTTAAATATGGGATAAGTTACTCCGAGGCCCAGCAACGAGCACACGCGCTCCGCGCTATGCGGCTGCATTACCGGCAGACAAGAATGCCATTATGGTTTTGAGGATTGATAGCACTCAATGGGATCGATGGTCGATGCCCAAATAAATAGCTGAGAATGAAAACGAATTTTGGAACGATTTGCTTGTGCCAACTATGCCTGCTGTGATACATTCTGTCTTGTCCACTGCTGAGTTATTAAGAAAATTTGTCCATGTCTATTTATCCAATTACTTTCCACACCTTGTACAGTTCACGTTGTTTTGTTGTGATCTGTACTTCACGATCAACGTCAAGGATGAGCTCGTGATACTTGCATAGTCGCATGCAAAGGTACGGATGCCGTGTAACATTGTCGAACGCTCCATTGGATGTCTTAGCGCATCCACATCAATTCGATGGCAACTGATTTAGTGATACAGACATCTTGCGATAAGCAGTTGACAATTATGGGATCTGATACCATGAAATGGCATCTGACTTTCTGGTTCAGAAATGAGCATGATCGCAGTATATTCCACTAGCAGTAAATTACCATCCCTCCTTCTCAGCGGCCCTCGCACTTCGATTATGACCACTCTTCTCCAATATCACGATTTTTGCTTAGCCCCCCCCCCGGCTCAACCACCTCAGCGGCTTGTCTTCTTGGTACATATGATCCAGTTCAAATCCGCCACAGGAGGCAGGTGACACTCCCTCCCGCTCCGCAGCTCCCACTTCTTGACCTCCTTCTCGTCAACCCCACAAGTCCGCATCAGCGCCTCGACCTCGTCCGGCGTCCGGGTGCGCAAGGACGAGATCCACCCGTCATACACCAGCACGAAGGGCAGCACGGGGATCACCCAGCACCAGAACAGGGTGCCGAAGCTGCGCCAGCGCCACGCGAAATAGGGCGCCGAGAGCATCACGCCTACGCCCAAGAGGCAGCACGACAGGAACGCCCGCAGCGAGCGGTCCTGCAGCTCGAAGATGGCGAAGCCGTCGGAGGTCTCGAGGGTGTTGGCCAGGATGCGCCTTGCTAGTTCATCGTCGAAGTGGTGGAAGGCGAGGTTGAAGAGGCGGAACTGCTTCTTGGCCACTTTGCCCTCCGAGTAGCCCAGGGGGTTGTTGGCCTCGAGGTGCTTCGTCAGCAGGTCCGGGGGCGCGGCGGAGGCGTCGATCGGGTACGGGGAGAAGTGGATGTTGGGGGAGCGGGAGGCCGCCTGTGTCCAGTTGTCGATGTGGGGATGCAGGTCGGTCAGGACGAACTGGGCGGGTGGCGATGGGGTGCGGCGGTTCTTGAGGGACTTGTTGATGGACCGCTCGATGCTGGGCGTGGGCCCGCCGCCGCCTGCGCAGAAGTCGATGAAGACGTGGTCTGAGAGCTTGGCGCTTAGGTGGGCCTCCAGCAGGCGCGAGACTATCTTGGCTGGCGAGACGGGCTGGAGGAAGGGGATCTGGGAGTTCCAGGTCTGGGTGAGGGCGGCTTGGACCTTGCCGCGGAACCAGGAAGGGAACCTGGGGATGTTGGTTAGCTGGCTGGTTCTGAGGCGGTATGAGGGTTTGAATATGAAGAAGTGAGTGGGTGAGGTTCTCGCGATATTTACCATGGTTGGTCATCGATCTCAAAGAGATGCATCCGAGGGACCAAGGGCGCCATGTTGGTGAGAATACGGTTGACCGTGTTACCGTTGTGAGCTGTCTTGTTTTATCTCACTTTCTTGCTCTCACTCTGCTTATTGTCGAGCAATTGACTGATGACTGGATCTGTTCCAATGTTGTTGGATGAGCAGGGAAGATATATCCTTCTGACGAGTGCTCATCGATGAGAAGTGTTGAGGGTATTTTGTTGTGGCCTCGGAAGGAAGCTGAATACGTAACCACTGCATACCATTTGCATCTGATCTGCTAGCTCTCGACGGTGCTGTCTGTGCAAGCTTGTCTCAAGAGTTGCAGGGGGCTAGGCAAGGAGAGTTACAGCTGCGCAGGGGCCGTCCAATCGGCACCTTTCCAAAACGCCGCACGAGAATCAATGCAAGCGAGCTGGACGGCCCGCCCTAGCTGGACTGGCCCTGCTGCCAGGCCTCGCAGGAGGGGCCCCAGTCAGCACTCAATGCCAGCAGCTGTGCAACATCACTCCATACCCGCACATGCATCGCAGCCCAGTTTGTGTGTGTTACATACACATCATGACGTTTCGCTTCTCCTCGAGCTGAGCCGCATCAACCTGCACTTGCACCTGCACTCACTCTATCATAGCCTTGAGATGGGCTCACACCTACCGATTATTGCATCGCAACAATGGCTTTCTTAACCGGCTGGGCCACAACGTGGGTCGTCGGGGTCGCCCTGGCTGCTCTGATCCTGCGGTCGGCTCTCAGCAAAAGTGGCATCACCAGAGGTGGGGCACACTTGAGGTAAGACGGGCTGACTCCTTCTCTGCTCACTCCTTCTGAATCTTTGTAAAATCCGCCCTCGCTGACGACCCCAACCAAAGGAAACCCCCCAACACGCTGCCCCTTGTCGGCAATGGCATATTGTTCCTGCAGGCCCGGCAGAAGCTCTTCTCGTGGTTCGTAAAGTGCGAGCGCATCTTTGGCCACGAGACCTTTGAGCTGTATGTCCCCAGCCTGCCGCCGGGCGTGGTCATCAATGATCCTGTCAACCTGGACTATGTCTTCAAGAACGAAGCCATATTCTCCAAAGGGGATTTTGTCAAGAAGCCCCTGTGGGACCTTTTCGGTTAGTCTATTCGATGCTGACGGGCCGGGCTCTTCGGACTCTGGAGCCCGGCCTCGGCGCCGGAATTATGAGACG
Source organism: Diaporthe ampelina (assembly GCA_023522825.1). Classification (NCBI taxonomy): domain Eukaryota; kingdom Fungi; phylum Ascomycota; class Sordariomycetes; order Diaporthales; family Diaporthaceae; genus Diaporthe; species Diaporthe ampelina. Next base: position 92,303 of record JAMFTM010000183.1, read on the forward strand.
GGGTGCTTCCCGTCCCCGGCTCCGTTCCCGTTATTTGCTCCGTCTCCGTCGGTCTCCTGATACTCGAACAACCACTGACCACTAGTGCACCCAATCCCAACAGGCCACGGCATCATCAATTCCGATGGCGAGCTGTGGAAGGTCCAGCGCAAGGCCGGCCTAGCCTTCCTCAACACCAAGAACCTGCAGGTCCTCACCGATGTCGCCCTGCCGCAGTACCTGGCCCAGAGCGTCGAGTTCCTCAAGTCGAGGTCTCGGGACGTGCGGGAGGCCGACCTGCAGTCGGTGTTCCATGAGATCACCACCCAGCTGATGGGCAAGCTGGCCTATAACGTATGCTGCTTGCAACTCCAACTTTGCCACGGCCGAGGCTGATTAGAAATCCGGGCAGATGGAGATGCACGCTGACGATGACTTCACCCTCGCCTTTGACTACGCCTCCGGCGCCGCTGCAGAAAGAGTGCAGAACCCGCTCTGGCGGGTCACGGAGCTTTTCTTCGGCGCGAGACTGCGCAAGTCGATTGCCATTGTGAAGACGTACGGCAAGCAGATCGTAGACACTGCCATACAGAACCGTGAACGTAACGCAAAGGGCGGCGCCTCGGCTCCCCCAGCGCCCCAGAGAGCGACGAGAAGCTCGACAAGATCTCGGGGAGCCTGATCCAGTCGCTGCTCGACAGCATTGGGGACCGTGGGATAGTCGCAGATTCTGCTCTTAATTATTTATCCGCAGGTATTCTTGGCTCCCCTCCTCCCGGGCTCCGAGCAAGAACCCGACACTAACTACCCACCCTCCATTCAGGCCGGGA
>JAMFTM010000184.1:0-65873 GCA_023522825.1 Diaporthe ampelina
AAATATAAAAGACTTTATACTAAATTATAAATCTACTAATAACCTTAAATAAATATATATTTTATATTTTATAAATTAAGTATTTTATATTATATTAATCTTACTCTTAAAATAACTATTATAATAAAGATAATTCTAATATTTATATTTATTCTTAAAGAATAATATTCTTATAAGTTTTTCTAAGAAATTCTTCCTAATATTAAAGTTATAATTTACTTTACTACTAATAATAATTAGTTTCTTACTTTATATTAGAAATAATCTTTCTTAACCCTTAATATTATAAGAATAAATAAAATAAGTATTTACTTTAAACTAAATAATATACTATATTTTATTAGTATTATATATTATTAATTTTAATTAAAATTATAATATTTTATATTATTAATATTTCTATATTATTCCTACTTTATATTTAAGATATAATAAAATTAATAATCTTTTTTTATAATATTATAAATAAAGTAATATAATATATTAAGAATAGAGAAGAAAGAATATTTCTTATTATATAGAAATAAAGTTATTCTTAATTTTTTTTTTTATTAGTAATTATAAATATATTATTATAAATTTATTTTTTATAAAGAATAAACTTTAATAACTATATTATTACTTTAAATATTTATTAGTTTTATATTTATAATAATTACTTATAAATATTAACTATATAATAAATTCTTCTATTTTAAAAATAATCTTTTATTTTTATTATTATTATTAAATATACTTATTTATATTAAGATATTTTAAGTTTAACTTAATAAATAAGTATAACTTTAATTATAAACTTATTATTAATATTTTCTATTTTACTAATTTATTTATTTTATATATTATAAATATAACTATATTATTTTAAGTAAGATACTTTCTTTTATTACTTTTAATAAAAAATATATAAAAAGTCTTATATTTAATATAAATTAATATATATCTAAAATTACTAAATTATATTTAATATAATATAAGTATAAATTTTATATCTTTTAAGTTTTAAGTTATTATTTAATTAATAAAAATTATTTATAAATAGATTTTTATAAAAATATATTAGTTTATTAGTAAAGTAAAATAATATTATACTTCTTTTTAATATACTTTTAAGATTTTATATATTAAACTTTCTAATATATATTTTTATAAAATAATCTTTTAAGTAAATTTTAAGACTATAAATAATATAATTAATCTTAATAATTTAATTCTTATTCTTTTTATCTTTAAAATATATTTAAGAATTAATTTTAATTCTCTTCTTACCCTATTAATACTTAAGTATATAAAAACTATCTAAAAAATAATAAACTTATTATATACTTTTAATATAAATTATAAAATTAAGAATATATTAAATACTTATAATAAATTAGTAACTACTAATATCTTCTTATCTCTATTATAAAGTAATATTTATATTTAATAAGAAAAGGAGAAATAATAAAGATTATATAAGCTCCTTATTATTAATAATTATAATATAATTTTTAACTTATTAAATAATTTAGTTATTTTCTAATTTACTTAAATTTAAGAATATTTTTATAATTTTAGCTTAAATATTAATAATATCCCTAAATTTAAAAGTATTTCTAATAATAAATTATTTAAACTAAATTCTATTTCTATTTCTATTAACTAATTTTATAAGAGAGGATAACTCCTTAGATCTAAAAATAAGTTAAAACTAAAATTAGTACTTATAAAAACTCTTTTTACTTAAAAAAAAAAGAATAATTATAAGCTTATTTTAAAATTTTAATAAAATAAAATTATTCTTATTCTTAATAACCTCTTTAAAATATTTAATAATAAAGAAATTACTAATCTTATTAAATATAATATTTTTATTTTTAAACTATTTAACCCTATTAAATATAATAATATTTATATTTTTAAGACTTAACTTATATATAAGATTAAGAGTAAAAATATAAAGCTTTATAAAAAGTTATATATAATAATTTAAGAAAATAATAATATTAAAAAAAAGTAAATTCTAATATAATTTCTAACTATTTAATAAGCTAGTTAATATTTCTTACTTATATTAATAGTAACTCTAATAATATTCTTTAATATAAAATTTTATCTCTAAGATATTATCTAAGTATACCTATAAATAAAATCTAACCTTAAGTATATTATTTTTATTTACCTTTTTACTAAAATTAAATATAAATACTCTAAAAATATAATTATAAGAATAATAAAGTCTTTATATAATATTATAGAATTTAAACTTTATTAATTTATAATATATTATAACTATTATATTATAATTTTAGAAATAAAAATATTTATATATAATTTATATTTCTTAATTACTAAACTCTAATATAATAAAGATAACTTTATTATTATTATTTTATAAATAGATAATATTTTTATATTAAATATTTAAGTATTCTTAAAGATATTTATTAAAAAAGCTAAAAAGAAGGATTTTAACTATAAATTAAATAAATTCCTTATTATTAATAACTTTATTAACTTTAATAATAGCTTACTAATAAAGAATAAAAATAATATTTATCTTAAGTAAAAGAAATAAGAAATAAAAATTATACTTATTAATATTAAGACTCCTAATAAAGTATAAAAATATATTAAGTAATATACTTATAGTATTTATTTTACTTTTATTTATTAACCTAAAGTTATATTTAACTTATTTATTATTATTTAAACTTATAATCTATCTAATAATAATTATAAGAAGTTTAATAAATATCTTTAATAATAAATTAATAATTTAAATTAGAGAATTTATTTTATTCTATTTAATTTAATATTAGTTAAGTTAATAATCTTTATAAATAAATTATTTACTAATAATAATAACCTTAATTTATAAATTAACTTTATAATTATTATAATTAATAAAACTAAAATTAAAAATAATAAATAAAAGCTTATTATTAATATTATTTATTAATCCTTTATAAAGTATAAATATATTACTTATAATATTTTAGCTTCTAAAATTTATAAAATAATAAATAACTTTAATATAAGAGTTATAATCTTAACTACCCTATATAAGATTACTAATTATTTAGAACTATTAAATATTTCTTTAATTATCTATATAAATTCCTTTTTATTATATAAATATCTTATTAAACTTAATATTATTAAAAAGAAGTATTTAATAATTAATATAATAATATTTTATTAATCTTATAAAAGATATAAGATTTATAAAGTTTATTAGATTTATAATAATAATAACCTTATTAATATCTTAACTAAAATTAATTTAAATAAGTTTCTTAAAAAGCTTATATCTAATAATAAGTTAACTATTTATATTAAAAAATATATTAATTATAATAATTTAGATTCTTCTTAGAAATAAATTATATTAAATATTTAACTTAATTTTAAAAAGAAAAGTTTATTAGAAATTAATACTTAATAATTAATAATTATAAAATAAAAGTTAGTCTTTACTAATATAATATATAATATAACTAAAAAGTAAAAAGTTAAAACTAATTAGAATATTTTTAAATATTATATTAAGATAGAACTATCTTAAATATTTTAACTAATTTCTAACTCTTTATAAGGTAAGTTATATTATTATTTTTATAATAAAATACTAATACTTAAGGAAATATATTATAAAAGATCCTTATTCTTAAGTAGTTTAAGAAACTATATTTATTCTTAGTTTTAAAAGTCTTTTTCTTAATTAAAGGGATAATAGAGCTATATAAAGAAAAGTAGTTTTAAAGTTTAAACTTTAACTAGTTTAAAGTCTTTTCTTTAATTACTTATTCTTAATCTTATCTTAGTTTTATAATTAGTTAGTTTTATTAGTTAGTTATATAATCTAAGAAGAAAATCTAAAAGTCCTTATTTATTATAATTAATAATAATAAAAATATAAGTCTATATATATATATATTTTAAGTTACTTATATATTTAAAATAATATTTTAATAATACTTAATTTATAGTAATAAGAAATTTATATAGGTAATTTAGTATATTTATTCTATCTTTAAAAATTAATAATTTAATAAAAATATATAAACCTTAAAACCCTAATAATACTTATACTTCTAAGCTATACCTTTATATTATAGTAGGATAATAAAGTAGTTTACTTTTATATAAATAATCTAAGAGTTATAAGTTTAATTTATATTAAGATTAATTAGTTTTTATAAGAAGAAAAGTTACTAGTATAATAAGGCTTTATCTACTTAGTTAGCTATAAATACCTATATATAAGCTCTTTAAGTATACCCTTTATAAGTATATAAATAAGTAATTATATATAATACTACCTAATTAACCCTTATAATTATAAGTCTAGCTAATACTTATTATAAAAAGCTATATTAAATTTTATAAAAATTTTTAAAATTTAAAAAATTCTTATTTTTTTAAAAAAAAGCTTATATATTAAGTTAAAAACTTTATATATAAAATATTAAGAAATTCTTTTTTTATTAAATTTAATATATTTAATTATTTTTTTTATATTTTTATTTAAAATAATATTTTTTTTAACTTATAATTAAAATTAAAAATATTTTTAATAATTTTATATTATTCTTTTTAATATAAAAAAAATAATAAAATTATATTTTTAATATAAATTTAGAAATTATTTTTTAATTTAAATAATTTAATTATATATTTTTTTAAAATAAAAATAATTAAATATTTTTTTAAATATTTTATTTTTAAATAAAAAATAATATTTTTTTATTTTTTAATAAAAATATTAAATATATTATATATAAAATATATTAATTTATTTTAAATAATATTATTTAAATATTTAAATATAAAATTAAAATATTTTAAAAAATTTAATATATTTTTAAATAAAATTTAAAATTATTATTAGAATATAAAAAATTAAAAAAAATTTAAAAATTTAAAAAATATTTTTATTAAAATATTTTTATTAAAATATTTTTATTAAAATATTTAATTAAAAATTTATATAAGGAAAATTTAAAAAAATATAAAAAATAAATAAATTTTTTAAATAAATTTAAAAAATTTTTATTAAAAAAGAAAAATTTAAAGATTTTTTTAAAAAAAATTATATAAATTATAAAAAATAATATTAAAAATAAAAATTTAAATAATTAAAAAATATATAATTAAAAAATATTTAATAAAATAAATTAAATAATATAAGTTTTATATAAATAAATAATATATTAATAAAATAATTAAAAAATATTTAAAATTAATAAAAATATAAATAAATAAATATAATTAAAAATATTATTAATTTTTATTTTAAAAAAATAAAATTAATATAATTTAATTAGAAAATCAATTTAAAAAACTTAATTTAATTAAATATAATTTTTATTTACTTATTTTAAAAAGAAAAATAATTTTAATTAATTATAATAAAAAAATATAATTAAAAAAATTATATATATTAAAAAAGAATAATTTTTATAATTTAATTAATTAAAAAATTAAATAATATAATTTATTAAAAATAAGAAATAATATTTAAAATATTATAAATTTATTAAAAAAAAAGAAATAAGAAATATTTATTTTCCTTTTCTTAGTTAGAATTTAGTCTTTTTCTTATAATTATAGCTTTATAGTAACTAAGAGATAGTTAACTTAACTTATAAATATAGGTAAAGAGAGGCTATATAGGTTCTTTTAGAATAGCTTTAAAATAGTATATTTTTATACTCCCTTTAAATTAGATATAGTATTAACCTGCTTGGGGTATCTCATGCTCGACGTCTTCAAGCGTGGACCTCAGGTGATTTGGGACGACAAAGACTGCATTAGTTACCAGTCAATTAAGACACGACTTCTCAATTATCCCTTTGCGTCTTACGCCGCAAACCTCTGGGACAAACATGTCAGAAACATTGAAGGGCTGCAGTCAACCCAAATCATCCTCTCGAGTCTCGTATTAGACAACAAGGCCATGGCGTCTTCAGTTCAGATTCAGCGTTTCGAACGCAGGTATCGTTGGACCTACGTTGACCCCACCGAGTGTCTAAGCCGTACACCCATGCACAATGCAAGTGCTTTCGGTCTGGAGACAATTCTGGCGACTATACTGGAGACCCCGGATGCTACTGCAACTATCAACACTAAGACCGAGATCGTGGGGTCAACACCCATCATATTGGCTGCCTCAGCTGGCCACATTGAATTGGTCAAATTACTTCTGCAACATGGTGCCGATCCCTACATTTCTAATTGGTACGGCAATGCGCTTGACTGCGCTGCGCAGGCAGATCAGCCAGAAATTATTGTTGAACTCGTCCGCTTTGGTATGAGTCCCGACGGTGACGTTGGGGACACAGAGCGTGTGCGGAAAAAGTCGCCACTCTCATGCACCCTGGAATGCGATGGTGTCTCCTCTCTAATAGCCCTTATAAGGTTGGGGGCATCTGTCAAGGCGGCCGAGAAGAGCGACAAGCTGCCTTTCCTGCACAAAGCAGCCAGATTCGGAGCATCCAAAATCGTTGATTATCTCGTGCGAAGTAATCTGGCTGATGTCCATTGCAAGTCGCAGAGGGGCGGAACCGCTCTTGACTGTGCAATAGCATCGCGGTCGGCTGAGACCGTCCGCATTCTCATGAGTGTGGGCGCAGGTTCCCAGCAAATCACCTCGAAGTCATTAGCGATGTTACATAAGATGGGATACCAACTGAAGTCAACTCATCTCGCCGGACGCGACGAGGAAATATGTGCGGAACGTTGAGGCTCAATCTTATTGCGAATATAGGAGCGCACGCTGTGCAGCTTAACCTTGGAAGTTGAGCATGTGAGTTGCATCGTGATACTGTCGCCCGGGGATACCCTGCATGCTGCGGCGACGATAACATTCCGAATAAGCCCTGGAGGACTTGCTTCTCGCGCCCTGGGGAGCTCCAGCAAGCTGCGACTGTTCTGCTTGATATTTGGGGCAGGAGCTCGTGTAAACAATGTAACGATAGAGGGGGAAAACGGTTAGCCATCTCTTTTAAGCAGGTGGATATCAGGGTTGCAGCGTGGGGCTTGTTCTGATGACTATTCCAGCGCTGTGAGTGGCTTACCGGCTGGGCCGACCACAGCCTAAAGAATAACCATATCTCGTATGCGGCTATCAGATTCAGGGGGTCCCAGGCATACCCAGTTCGCCAAGATCACTGTGCCACAACCAACGTTGCAGTGGCTCAGAAGTCCAGCTGGGTCACGATACACAGGCTGTTTGTTGAGTGATGAAAATGCCGTTCTCATAGACGACTGTCAAGAAAGTGGTGAGAGAACGGCTTGTCATGTTCACCAGAGACGCCAGTCAGCTGGCCTGACTCTCGCTTGATGAATGCAGTTCACAGAGGTGTCTCGGCATAACCCTTAAGCGGATTAGATTCTTCGGCACTCGGCCGGGACCACCCTTTTCGGTGGATACGACCACAAGAATAGCACCCTCGTGCAGGAAATACGAGGGGCAAGATCAAACTTCGGCTCCTATGTGCTGCATAGTTTTCTGCCTTCTCCTTTGAGTGCCGTGGCTCCAGGGATTGCCTCGCCGGGCGTTACGCGCCGGGCCGGCTGAGAAGATAAATGTCGGCTTGCCGCCAGTGCAGGATGGGATGAATGAGTTTCTTGGACAGGCATCTCTCTCGGGCAGTCATTCGTTCATCCTCTCGGCCGAAAGCTTCCGCACCCGTTCAACATGAGGCAAAACATCCTCCCCACACTCGCTTTGGCGTCTCTGGCCGCGTCCGAGTACGTCTGGCCGTCCCCTCACGATGAGATCGAGGACTTCCTCTCGTTGCAAGCCGGCTACCTGCGCCGGGGCTTCATTGATGGTAAGTGGCTTCTCACGACTTTTTACTACAAAGCTAACAACTGCAAGGCACGATGAACTGTGGTTTCGGCACCAATATTCAAGGCCGTCAGAACTCGGCCGAGTGGATCCGGGCCGCGTTCCACGACATGGCAACGCACGATGCCGACGCTGGGACCGGTGGGCTTGACGCCTCAATTTTCTTCGAGCTGGACCGGCCCGAGAATATCGGTGGCGCGTTCAACAACACCTTCGGCTTCTTCAGCAGCTTCTACTCTGCCAGGGCATCTGCTTCGGATCTCCTGGCTATGAGTGCCGTCATAGCCAGCTTCTCGTGCGGCGGAGCAAAGATCCCATACCGCGCGGGACGTGTCGATGCCCAGGAGGCCGGGCCCGCCGGCGTCCCTGAGCCCAGCACAGACCTCAAGACGACGCAAGACGCATTCACAAAGGCTGGATTCTCTACGGAAGACATGATCACGATGGTTGCATGTGGTCACAGCCTCGGTGGCGTGCACAGCACTGACTTCCCTGAGATTGTGGGTGTTGAGGCGGATCCCAACAACGACACCGTCGCGCACTTCGACGTCGAGTTTGCGGACTTTGACAATGGTGTTGTGACCGAGTACCTCGACGGCTCAACCGACAACCCTCTCGTGGCCGGCACAAACGATACTCTGAACTCGGATAAGCGCATTTTCGGTGCAGATGGTAACGCCACCATGACCAAGATGGCCGATCCCGCCGCCTTCAAGACAATGTGTGCGGACATCTTCACGCGCATGATCGACACCGTGCCAGCCAGCGTCACCCTCACCGAGCCACTCGAGGCAACCGACATCAAGCCCTACGTCGAGGGCTTGTCGCTTAACACCGACGGAAAGCTTGAGTTCACTGGCCGCATCAGAGTCCGCACGACCGCCGGATCCGGCCGCGACCCACAAGACCTCGCCGTACAGCTGACCTACGCCGACCGCAAGGGAAACACCAACGGCACAGCTGCTATTCCCACCAAGATGGCCACCTTCCAGGGCGGTTCCACTTCTGGTCTGTGGGGCGAGAACTTCAAGTGGTTCGAGTTCACCACGACCCTCGACGCCGACGCCGGTATCAGCAAGTTCTTCATCGAGGTGAGCAAGCCTTCGACCAACGAGAAGGTCACCTACGACAACGCAGGCACCGGCGGTTACCCTATGAGCGACGCCCTGCTATACCAGCAGGGACAGTCGTGCCTCGACGTCAGCACCCAGACGGACGGCAAGTTCCCGCTCTCGGTCGTTGCCCTCGTCCGCATGGACCAGACTGCAGCTGCTACTGCTGCTGACGGCCTCACGCTCGACCTCGTGCACAAGGTCGCCCGCCAGGGCGTCATCGTGCCGCAGCTCGTGACCAGGACGTTTGGCTTCGAGCCCACCAGCGAGGAAAGAGGCCAGTGGTCCGTGTACAAGGCGAGTGCCCAGATCGAGGCGGACAGCTGGAGTACGAGCTTTGATATCAAGCTGGCTGGGGACGATGCTGTCGAGGTCGCGTTCCAGAAGACGGGCTCGTTGACCGAAAATACTTGCACGTGAGCCATTTCTTGTAGAATTGAAATTTAGAGCGAAATACCCTGCTTAGATTGTTTGTGATTATCTTCTCTTGTGTCGGGTCCATCGTGAGTGAGTGGTTTCAAGCAGGATTGCGTGAAGGCTTCCATCCGCTCTGGGCAGCTGCATTTCCCCAGTGCCAGTGACCACTTGCATGTGCAGCGTATTGTAATGATTTTTCTTCGCATTTGATCGCTATATGTAAATAAAGAACTATTTCTGGCTCTTACCACTCTAGAAGATAGTAAGTAGTTACCGTCTTTCTAACTCTACCATCTACGCCGAGTCATACTTCTGGCCCTCGTGCAAGGCTGCCTCAGCCATGATCTCAGCGCGGATAATCTCCTTCTCCTCCTGGGCAGCCGTGTCCTTGAAGAGCTCGTCCATCTGCTCCAACGTCTTACCTTTTGTCTCGGGAACCAAGAAGATCGCCCAGAAGCCAGAAATAATACAGAATGATCCAAAGAAAAGATAGGTTCCGAATCCGATCTGCTCTAGCATGGGTGGGGTGGCTACTCCCACAATAAAGTTGCAAAGCCACACTGTCGCAGTAGACAGGGCAACACCCTTGGCACGAGTCGCATTGGTGAAGACCTCAGCGGGGAGACACCAACCCAGGCAAGAGAAGGTGCCTCCGTAGCAGAGGATGAACAGGAACGCCATGGCCACTGCAGCCCAACCAGCTGCGGGATTGGCAGACCAGTCTTTCGAAAAGACACCGACGAGAGCAGCCATGATCATCCAGGTGGCACCAGAGCTGAAGCCACCAAAGATAGCCAGGGGCTTACGGCCGACCTTGTCAATGACGAGGAAGCACAGGCCGACAGCGACCCACTGTAGGATGTTGAAGATGCCGGACATGATCAGAGCCATCTCAGGGTCCTGACCGAGAGACTCGAACAGAGTGGGCGCGTAGTAAATGAAGGCATTGATACCCGAGAACTGCTGGAAGAAGGCGACGCCGACACCCACGACGGTGCGGCGCCACAGCTTGAAGACGTCGAGCCACTCGACAATTTCGAGCTTGATGCCCGCGAGCCCGGGGTGCTTCTTGTGCTGGATCTTCTTCTGGATGGCGACCTCAGTTAGGATGCCGCGGTGCTCGGCCTGGACGCGTGAGTCCGTGGTCGGCAGTCTTCGGAGGCGCGAGAGGCTCGTAAGCGCCTCATCGGGGCGGTCTACCAGGGCGAGCCATCGGGGCGAGTAGGGGAAGGCTAAGATTCCGAGACCGAGGAGCGTTGATGACACCATCTGCAGGCCGAATGGGACCCGGAACGAGGCCTCGCCGTCTATGTGGCGCGTTCCATATGTGATCCAGAAGGAAATGACGACGCCGCCAACAATCGAGATGGATTCGAGCACTAGGAGTGTGCCTCTGAGGTTAGGCGGTGAGATTTCTGAGATGTAGATGGGCGCTCCCTGTAGCAAAGCGAGTCAGTCATCAGGCGGTCACTTGCTGCTGGTATGTGTTCCGGTCATTATCTTACCATAGCCAAAGTGCCAACTCCGATTCCACCGATTGTCCTGCCAGCGACTAGTACAGCGTAGCTCCTGGAGGCTGTCTGCATGATGGCACCGATGTTGAAGATAATGACGACGAAGGCAATAGCGCGCTTTCGCGATATCCTGTCCGCCAGGGCGGGCATGAAGAAGCAACCGAGGAAGGCACCGAACTCGAGCATACCGGTCATGAGACCTTTGCCGAAGGCAGTTTCGGCACGAGGGTAGACGGCGTGAAACTGTGGCATAACGTTGATAATGGAAATAACACCCCTGTGTAAACATTGTGGTCAGCGAGCTGGTTCAATATCGGAACAAGCCTCGGGTTGCTCCAGACAGGAGGTGGGCGGACGTAACTGGTCATAGCCGAAGGAGAAGCCACCCATGGATGCGAGCAGTGCTGCTCCGAAGATGTAGGGAGAACTGATCAAGCCTCTGATGCCTTCCTTACCGTACGAGACGGTCTCTGATGGGTTGAGTGAGGCGTCGAGGATAGGGGCACCACCCTTGGCTTGGTGCTCGACCTGCTCGACGTTGGCCTCGCCGGCCGAGACGAATTTCGAGTCCATGCTGGGCCTCGGGTGACAAGACAAGGCTGAGTAAGGCTCGGTGAAAGAAGAAGTGCGATATCGTCGGTGAGTCTGTGAGACTTGTCAAGGTAGCATTTCAAATTTGGGAGATGGGATAGGCTCTGCGAATATATACTGCTGTCAGTGCCCGGCTGTGGAGTCTAGACCTTGGACCTGGCCGTGCAGTCTTGGGTACCACTAACTTGGAATTTTCTAGCAGAGAAATGAGACGCCCCCTTCCTTCCCCACGGGGGAGTGGTGCACGTGCCGAGACACCAGCATGACGGTTTGGACCGAATTCCTGGGGTAAAATCGCCGGGGTATCGGGGTAGGCCCGGCGTCGTCATAGTTCAATGCGCGGACTTGCTAGCCTGGGCCCTGGCAACGTCTAAAAATTACCGGTTCGGGAACTCATCGGCGATAATCCTTGGCGATTTTCAGCTGACCAGCCTGGATATCAACTTGAGTCGAGCGGTTCTTCCTTGTTTACCCCCTTCACGTTGAAACCGCGTATCCTTCGCTATTATGCACGTGGCCATGTGACGCCGATTGCATCCAAACTCGATCAAATCTGGGGGCGGCGCAGTGATTCTTTGGGATGTTCTCGGCGCAACCTTCTCAGTATAGCTGTACGAAGGATGCGTTATATGTGCGGCTCTTGTCGGCGACAAACTTGCAGCTCATCCACTAGTTGAGCGCGATCGATAATTCCCTCAATCTCGTCACATCTTCAATCCTGAAGATTCGAAGCTGTCTACATTTGAAGAGTGTGTCTGGCTGAATTCGAAGCCCGACTTTGAAGTCCGTCGGCTGACTGACTTCAACGACGGATGGTAGCATATCCATAGTTCTATACTATTCAATGCATCGATGCAAACAACAGTTGCAGATTGAGAAGAACGAGCTATAAATTCACAATTCGTTTCGAATGGCTTCATCTGTGCTGCATAAACATTATGGCTTGCGATGTATGGATCATCTAGGGAACAACCAGGATGTGGTCATACGCACAGTCGGTAATAATAATACCACCCAATCGACAAGACAGGATCGGCCAGGGGTGTCCGAACGTATTGATCCTACCAAACTGAGTCTGATCTGAACTGGTGGAGGATGGCATACTTGTATTTAATTGGCTACCACTGCTGTGGGCCCGGACAGGCCCAAGGTTGATCTGCCTATACACCTTAGACGCACTGTACCTGGGTACGAAGCATGACAGAAGCACACGTGCTCCACATATATAGACTGTGTCACACCCTACCAGTCTACCAAGCAGGTTGCTGCCATAACCCCTGGCTAAGATCGAAGATCTACTTACAGTGAGGCTTGATGTCCTACCGAGACCACGACCTTCATCACAGGGTTGTAAGCCCATGTCACATGATCTGAGGAACATATAATGGCAGGCAGCTGACTGGCTCTTATGTCTTATTCTATGCTGTAACTTTTAAATAGTGTAAATGAAGTGAAGGCCGTTATAGTCTGGCCCGCTCAGGCGCCTCGATCCTCCTCCCACTCTCATCAAACTCGATCTTCTTTCCCGTGATCAAGCTCTCTTGCAACGCACATCCGATCCTGACGGCGTTCACAGCACCCTCAAGCTTCATTGGTGGTGGGGTGTTCTTCAGGCAGCACTCCGTGAACTCATTGGCCTCGGTGATGAATGCCTCCCGGAAGCGACCGTAGTAGTCAGCAGGGATCTCACGGCGGATACCGTTAGGCTCAAACAGGTTGACCAGGTTGAGCTGAGGCTGTGTGTTGACCGCGATCTTGCCAGCTGTGCCGAAGATCTCAGTCGTGTCCTCTTGACCGGCAGCCATCATGCGGGAGCAGAACAGTTGAGCAATTTTGCCGCCCTGAAGTAACAAATCAGTTCATGTACACGAGGAGAGACAATAGATGAAGGAACTAACATAGAATTCAACAACAGCGACAGCATTGTCACGGTCATTGTGCTTCCTCAAATCGGGTTGCACAGCTGTGATACCAACAGCAGACACGCTCTTGACCTTGCTGTCCTCACCGAAGAACCACAGCGCCAGGTCGATATCGTGGATAGAGCAGTCGACGAAGATACCACCGCTGAACTCAGCATAGGCGACGAAGAAGCCGGATGGGTCGAGCTTGTCGGCAGTCTGCGACCGGAACACGGACGGTGTGCCGATGGCACCCGATGTGAGGCGCTTGTGTGCATCACGGTAGGAGGCGTCGAACCTGCGTGAGAAGCCACAAATGACCTTCTGTGCTGGGTTCTTCTTCAGGGCCTTGTTGTACGCATCGACGACGGACTGTGAGATCTCGACGCTTGTGCTGAGGGGCTTCTCGCACAGCACGTGCAGACCCTTCTCAATGGCCTTGATGGCTTGCTCTGCGTGCACTGTCGTGGCGCTCGAGACCACCACGGCTTGTAAGGAGGACTCCTTCCTCAGCAGCTCGTCATAGTCAAGGTACGTCCTCAGTGACGACCCAAACTCGGCCTTAGCTGCGTCCAGTTCCGCTTGGACTGGTGAGCTGACAGCGATGAGGTTGGCCTTTGGTGTGAGAGTTGCAAAGTGGCGAGCATGTCGCATACCCTAGAGGCCAAGTATGAGTAGATTGTCCATGAGAGATGAATATTGCCGTCCTAGCAGGGGGAGTACTCACCATGCGACCAAGTCCGGCTACTGCCACGTTCAGCTTTTGGTCGGCCATCGTGATGTGTGAGGAATTATTGAGTAGGAAGGGAGTGGGTCGACGAGGGTAGGAGGTGAGGTTGAGAGTGAAGGTTGTAGGGGTGCTGGTGGTGATGTTTCTGTTATCCGCTCTCTCCCATATATACGCCTTCGAGCTACAAATTCATGACACAGCGGTCAACAGTCGACCCAAACGACTAGTCGTCGGCTGTGTGACCCCCTCATCCGGCCGGCTACTACGTGCATTAGCGGCATGCAAAGAGGATAGATCCAGGGCGCCCAGCCCGACGATCTGCCGCCAAGTGTTGCCTTAGTCGCGTCAGAGCTTGTTCTCATCGGCGAAAGCTGCCATTTCAAGCGCCTGGTGGGGCCGGCCCCCGCGTATTCCCACCATTTTTGTGCCTCAAGATGGGGAAGTGGGCGCGATTTACCACATTGTGGATTGCGGGGACAACGTTCCCCGGATTTCAAATTCCTTTTCTCGGGATTCTTCGCCGATGCCCTGGCCTGTTACTTCCCTGATCTCCATCCACTCACTCTACTTCGTGCGTCACCCATCCTGCGTAAAGACCTGTAGAATGGGCCATTAAGAGACGCGGCAATGCCCAGTGCCAAAAAGCCTTGCTTGCGATGTAAAGGTACGTACCCTGTGTTACCGAGCGGCCGGGTTTTCATCGAGTCGCCCGGCTACGACTCTGAATGTCGCTGCAGTATGCCAATATGCTGACCACACACTGCAGAAAGGCACGAGAAGTGTGAGGAATCCTGCCCAGCCATATACTGTTATTTTACGTTGCTCGTCTGACTCCAGTGCGTGTCGTAGGTGATCAACAGCAGCCAACGTGCGGAAGATGCGAGAAACGTGGGGTAGAATGTCACTACCCAGAGCGGAAATGGAAATCATTTCGGCGGGCATCATCAGCCCATGAGGCCAACTTCTCGAGGGAGCAATCTTGGGTGAATAGTAGGCCCCGAGCGTGTGTGTCTCTCCTTGTGCAAAATCCGTGCTGTAGAACAGAGCTGACAGATATCGTGTTACACAGTCCGCCATGTTGGCCAAAATAGCACCTCTACGGCGCCCATATCTAACGACTGGGCTCACAGCTCGCCAGATGAGGTACCAAGGGCGGCGGGTGTGAGTAGCCCCGGCCGTCTAAATGAAGGAAATTATGAACAAGCTGTAGGCGGGCTACAACCGCAAAACAATTCGAGGCTGTTGGGGACAGCCCCGAGTGGAGACGAACGGTTCTTCATTGCTGGGAAAGATCTCCTAAACGCACCGACACCTGTATCCTCCACTCATGCCGCAAACTACAATTCTCCATACGATGGCTCTTCCACACAATTGTCACAGTATGGACCGAGCCCTGACTATCGTACACCAACACATTCCGTGCCGTCCGCAGGTTCCCCTGGGGTCTTTCGATCGCCCGCCGCAACGGCCTCGAATCAGCCTGATTATGCGCAAGATTCACCCCATGGCTCCTACCATACCACTCATGAGCGACCAGTACAGCAGAGGAAACAGTACACGAAGAGCAATTACCCGCTCGATGATGTGCAAGAAGCTTGCCTCTTACGCCACTTTGTGGAAGTAATCTCTCCCTGGGTAGGTTATCAGTCACTCCGCCTCTTCAAAGCCAGACCTCTGGTAGTCAGCTCATAGCGCTGACAACCGAACCAGTTCGATCACTGCGACAACCTCCGCCATTTTCAAACAGTCGTTCCTATACGCGCACGTCACTGCGAGCCACTTTTGAATGCCATCTTCGCAGCCGCAGCCAGACACCTAGTGAGAGTCCCTCGGTACAGGACCGGCCCAGGAGGGACGATCGAGTATTTGGGGCAGCCACTTCCGAACCTGACTGCACACACGGCATTCGAGTACATGCTCCGATGTATACCCGCACTCCACGATGTCCCCCAGATCCAGGACGAGGAGGATCGGGAGGATCTGGCCGCTGCGGCCGTGATCCTCCGCCAATTTGAGGAGATGGACCAGGACCAAGACAGCAGTGAGGATAAAAACACGGGTAAATGGACTGCAGCCGGTGATGCCGTGTCCGCGACACCTATGGACACGAGGGAGTCATCTCAGAGCTCTGACCATGGTGTGAACTTCCTCGACATCACGAAAGCAATTCTCCGTACCACGACCACGAGCGGGTCCAATGGCCTGACAGATGCTGTGGGGTGGCTGGCACTACGGCAGGAGATCTACTATGCTTTTCAACTAGGCCGGTCTCCGCAGATCAGCCTACCTCGGGAGCAAGAGAGGGTAGCATCACCTGTCAATAGAGTCATTCTCCATACATATCAGGTAGCCAAGTGGAACTACGGCGAGAAGACTGCCCAAGAATGGGGTAAGTGCACTCAACATTCTGTGAACATGATCATCTCCGCTGACACCGGCGAAATCAGACAGACTGAAGGCCCAGGAAGATGCACTGCAGACAGAATGCTGCAGTCACTTCATCCCAGTCCTGAATCGCGAGGCCGACAAATCAAGGGGTGAAGTGTTCCCGCTCATCTGGTATGCATCCGAAGGCGAGGTCACGGCGACTCAGCACTTTATTCTTGCCAGGACGGTCCTGATAGCCGAGAATCCGAGCCTCAAGTAAGTCATCTCGGGCTGCACCTGACCGCATTCATGCATCTTTCCTTGCTCAGATGATGTCTCCCAACAAAATGCGAACATTGAAGCCTACGCTAACACCATAGTACAAAAGACACAGCTCGGATCGCGGACTTTCTCGAGAAGCTGAGCACCAGGTCAGATCCCATGTCCTCCAGCTATGTGGTCTGGCGATGCATCATCTCGGGTCGGCCCCAAATCTTGTAACAGCTGCGATTGGCATAATGCTATACGGGGATTACTTCCAAGACCCCTGGGAGCGTGCGGCACTGCTACGTGTGCTTGACGAGTGGAAGAGTAAGCATGCTTGGCCTGTGAGGAAGGCATATCAGGTGATGGGAGTGCAGGTAACATCATGATTGTAGGCAAGAAGATGCATTACATGCAGACATACGCAGCAATGGTTTTGACTATAACATCAGCGGTCCAGTCCCTTGACTGTGCCGTCTACGTTGACGTCGCAAGTGCAGCGAGCGTTGATTCAATGTTGCATATCGGGTGCTAGAATAGAACAGAGGCCGCAGCGCCAAGATCCCATTTCGATGTTCCTGCAGAGCGATTGACCTGTTTCCCAGTTTGACAGCGAACGGCCGTATTAGTTGGAGTCAACGTTCCATCTGCTCGGTGATCTTAAGCGGTCGGTGCGGGGATGCAGAGGCCAGGATGACGATGAAGGTCGATGTCATTGATTTCAACCGTCCCCGCGTTCCTCAGATCTTTTCGAACAAATATTCTTTTTGTTGGTGGTCCGATCTCAAAAGGATTGCGTTCGATTTGATTTAGATCAGACGAAATGGAAACTTCGACCCCACTGATGCTGTTGCAAATCCTGCTCTTGGCGGGAATGGCCACACCACGAGCCGTCAACGTATCCGTGGATGTCTCCCAGACCCTTGGCCCGTGGGCATCGATCAGCCAGTTCTTTGGATGCGATGAGCCAAACTTCGCGTATTACCCTCAAGGCTCAGCACTAATCAAAGAACTTGGGGCCTTGGGTCAGCGTCAGACGTACTTCAGAACTCACAACTTGTTGACGACCGGCGATAGCTCCAAGGATCTGGTTGGCGTGCCCGGGCTGAAGTGGGGCAGCACGAACGCATACACGGAGGACGTTGACGGCAATCCTATCTACAACTTTACCATTGTTGACAGAATATTCGATTCTTACCTTGCTGGTAACGTCAGACCTTATGTGCAAATTGGATTCATGCCACGTGCACTTGCATCTAATCCGGAGCCGTACTTTTTCGAGTTTGATCCAGCCGCTGGGCCGGACAGCATTTACACGGGGTGGAGCCATGTACCCACGGACTACGAGAAATGGGAGGAGTTGGTATATCAATGGGCGCAGCATTCGCTGGAGAGGTATGGTCTCGAGGAGGTAAACTCGTGGTACTGGGAGACTTGGAATGAACCAAACATCGCCTGTAAGTCACATATTTATGCGCTGGCATTCCGCGTTTCTTCAACTCTGACCGCTGTTGTAGACTGGAACGGCACGCAGGAACAATTCTTCGAGCTCCACGACCGCGCCATCGCAGCTGTTCTGCGCGCCATACCGACCGCTCGAGTCGGGGGCTGCGAGGTTGCAGGCGGAGCAGCGGGTTCCTACCTGGGCGATTTCCTCTCCCACTCCGCCAGCGGAACAAACTACGCCACCGGCGAGACAGGCACGCCGCTCGACTTCATCTCGTTTCATGCCAAAGGCGCGCCGCTATGGATTAATTCCACTGACAGCCCCGGTGGCGGCTATGTACAGATGAACATATCGACGCAGCTGCGGCAGATCGACGAGGCTTTTGGGGTGGTCGCGTCGTTCCCTCAGTATATCTCAACCCCGATAGTCATGGGCGAGTTTGACCCGGACGGCTGTGCGGCGTGCACATCGGCAGCTTACGGGTACCGCAACGGGCTGCTATATCCTGCCTACACAGCTGCCTCCTTTATGCGAGCCATTAGCCTTGCCAAGCAAAGGGGGGTCAACTTGGCTGGGGCATTAACATGGGCTTTCGAGTATGAACAGACGGCACTTCTGCCAAACGAGACGGGTTTCTTCGATGGCTTCAGGGTCTTGAGCACGCAGGGAATCGACAAGCCAGTACTCAACGTTCACCGGATGTGGGGCATGATGAGCGGCGACATGGTTGCGACGGAGAGCTCTGGACAGGTGCCGATGGATGTGGTGCTAGCTGAGGGCATTAGGGGCGGCGATACAGACGTGGGAGTCGTCGCGAGCTTCAACAGCAGCAGCGAGACCGCATACGTCTTCGTATGGAACTACCACGACCAAGACCTCGATTTTCCAGACGCTGATATCACCCTCGAGGTCCAAGGTCTACCAGCTACGTTCTTGGACAACCCCTACGGTGTTTCTTACAGTCACTATCGAATCGACAACGATCATAGCAACTCGTACTCTCGGTGGCAAGCCATGGGCTCACCACAGGCGCCGTCGGAAGAGCAATATCAGGAGCTGGTCAGTGCTGGAAAGCTAGAGACCATCGCGCCAGGAACCGAGCCGGTGGTGCCGATTGATGGAAAATTGGCGTTGAATATGTCCTTGCCTGTCAGGGCTACTTCACTCTTGGTACTGCATAACGACAAGAGCGGCGCTCCTGTGTAGGTTTCGCCATCGTTTGAGGCGTGGTGGACGTTTGCCTAGTTGTTCTACCTCCCTGAGTACTCAATCCTAAGGCCTCGAGTATGCTACCTTCATGCTTTCGGCGATATGCCGGTCTTATGCTGCAGGATTTGGATAGGGCATACGTGGCGAGAAACGGAGTTTACATTCTGCACGGCTACGGGATACGGGCACGGCTTCGTACATGTGATAAGCTTCGGGCGGGCTGGAAAGAATTGATCTCTCACAAAGTCATAGCTCTAGGACATACGGGAGTAGAATATGCTGAATGAGCTGTGGACACGCTGCACATGTGTTTGGTCGCCAGACACTGTATCCTCGGACCTTCATCTAGATGCACTTCATGTTGATTCATCCAATCGGTCAACACGTTATCACTGCACGCACATAAGCCCTGCCGAAGGCATCAACGCGCGTCGCTAGCCCTAGAGGCGAATAGTCGGATCGAACGGCACAAGCATATGACTATGCATGCCTATTCGACTTCCTAGATACTATGACAAGGTGGTAATTGATACAACTCTTTAACATCTGACTGTCGGGAAGCCGCCGTGCCGTCGCCGTCGGCACAGACAAAAAGTAGCATGCTGAGACAGCAACCGTGTGTTCCCTGCTGCGGTGCTTAGATTCCGACGGGGAAGTTGCCTTCTCGATATTGTTCCATCTGAAAAGCCCATGCGGACCCGGCCTCCGGATCCCCGTCTGATCTCCATCCCACGTCCCGCTACCTTATGCCCAATCGCACCTCAGATCCCACCCAAATAAGCATTGCTTCCAAGACCCGTCAATCTGACTCTCTTTAACGTACCAACAACATCTACGAGGAGGCAAGCTGCCATGACTGGCCGCACACCAGCTTGCCCACGATGAAATTCATCTTCGCGTCGCTCGCATCATTCTTTTTGGCGGCGACGTTCTCTAGCTCAGCTTCGTGCTTTCATGTCAGCGCCGCTGAGATCCACACCCCTATATCGGCCACCATAGTCAACGGCCTCGCGGTCCGAGCCGCGGAACGAGGTGCAGTCATCAACAACCTGCCCGCTGAAAAGACGCGAAATACCACCAGCCCTGCAGAAATCTAGTGCATTTATCATAATAAGTGGATACGTTTCGAATCAAACAATTTCACGAGATACCGTTGAAGCAGCGAAAAATTCAGCTGGAGAATTGAGGCCGACGGAACATGAGTGGCATCATCATCTCGGGCTGCGACAACAGGCTACTATATGCCACCATGATTCACAGCCAAATTTGATGCAGAAGGATGAGAACTTGGACACGCCGAGTCGAGAGGAACTTAAATGGGTTGGATTGAGTCAAACAACGAGGGAAGAATATTTCACGGTGCCGGTGGTTCGAAGTATATGTTGATTGAATGGCTTGAGATCTTGATGAGACCTGCAGGACAGGTGTCAGGTTACATATGCTCGTTGAGGCTGGACATGACCTAGAGGATATACCCAAGGAGCCCCATTGTCCCGGAAAATACGTGGATTACTGGAGAAATTCTTCATTTGTAAAGAGAGCAGGGATTCGCACCCGCAAAAACAGAGGGTACACCCGAACTGTTTATCCTATAGGAGGTTGTCCTGTAGGAGGTTATCCTATAGGAGGTTGTCCTGTAGGAGGTTGTTCTGTAGGAGGTTGTCCTGTAGGAGGTTGTCCTATAGGAGGTTGTCCTGTAGGAGGTTGTCCTGTAGGAAGTTGTCTTATGAGAGGCTATCTTATAAGAAGTCGCCCAGGTGTTCCGTAGGGCTTGGGTGTACTCTCCGTTTTTGTGGGTGCAAATCCCCGGTCTCTTTGTAAATATACGACCAAAGCATCTTATCTAGAGCGCCCTACCGCACTTCAGTACCTAGGCACTCAAGACGTGTTGTTTCGTTCCCCCCCTCCCGCATCTTTCCAGTCAGGAACCAGTGCACCGATAGCATTCTCGAACACCTTCTTTACCTGCCTCCGATACTGCAGCGCGATCTCCTGATTTTTCGTCTGCGGCTCAACCTCGAACTCAACCTCATTTCCCTCCTCGTCTACGCCCATCCCAGGGTCCGCCTCGCAGAACTTGTCATACTCCATGCCCAGCTTCGCCAGCAGGAGCTCCTTGACATGGACCACCACGGCCTCCACCTCCCGGGGCAGCGCCGCCGAGCTGGACAGCACTTTTCGTAGGGCATCCTGCTCACGCGCGTGTTTATAGTCCGGCGCTGGCGGCTCGGCCTCTTGCGCTGTGCCGAGGACCTTGTCGATGAATGCGATCTTCGCATCGTCACCGCGGACGATGGAAAGGCACAGATCCCAGACAAGGGCATCCTCTACGTGAGAGAACTCCGGGCGGAGGTCGAAACTTGCTGCCTTGGCGATCAGGTTACGGTTTTGCCCGACGAACGAGCTGGAATGGCTCATCGGCCGCAGCGAGACGAGGAAGTCCTTCGGTGCTTGTTTCTTGGATGTCGTTCCTATGTTTTCATTTGTGGCCGTGGCACTCTCCTTCTTGCGCAGGTGGACGTAGTCGTTGTGGAACCCTTCTGTCTCTGGAAGCATGAAACCGTATGACAGCAACAGCCCGCTGTTGGTCTTCTTTCCGTACGTGTTGAACACCTGCTCGCCAGGCTTGTAGCTGTCGAAGGTGATGAAGCGGCAGGCCTCTGAGGCATCGTCCCGCTGCTCAGCCGTCCACTGAACGTTGGCCTTGATGTCATGATTGATTATATCGTACACAGGAAGCAGCATGGAGAAATCGTCTATCTTGACATTATCGGGCAGCTCGCGCTCTTGGAAAGATGTGGGCGTGACGAGCGATGGGCGGAAGCTGCGGGAGGCGAACATTGAAAATGCCCAATTGAAGAGGTGGCGGGTGTAGTCTTGCCAATTCTCGAATCCTTCCTCCTTGAGAATCTTTCTTGCCTCTTTGAAGTCCCTCTTCGCGTTGGCCTGAATTTCCTGTGCTGCCACAGCGGCGTTTGTCCCCTCCAGGAATCCAAAATCCTCGTCAGGCCAGAAGGCTGGAAGGCACCAGGACGAGATGGAATCTGGCTGAGGGAGAGTGCTGATGTATGGGTACCAGAACGAGTCCTTGCCCGACAGATACTGCTTCATGAGGTAGAAGTGCCCAATCACATGTGGCTGGAGTTCCATGAACCGTGGAGGGAAGGCCGGGTGTGGCTCACGTTTCGATGACCCTGGGATAATTGGTCCGTCGGTGGCCGCATTCAGGAACGAAAGGCTGGTATCCAAGGGGCAGCGCAATACCTCTTCGCCGGAACTGATGGTAGGGCCAGCTTCTGCCGTTGACGAAGGCTTGACCCGCATGGAATAGCCCGTCACATCGTCCTTGTAGATCTGAAGAGCTGGATGGACGGTGCCACCATGTTCTCTGCTCCACTTCAGCAGGGAGTTGAAACGTGCTTGCTCGATCTCTTTCATCGTCACCAAATTGGCAGACTGTAGGAGGATAGGAGTGTGTCCTGTAGGAGGAAAGTAGTGTGTCCTATAGGACGGTGTCTTATAGAGATCTCCTGTTTTGTGTGGCAGACTTGAAAAGGAAGGACTGGTGGTGTGTCGACCGAATTGGAATGGGATGTGCCCAGGGGTTTACGTCGTACGAAGGGGCGGGAGACGGATTTTGAGAGGGGATTGAGGATTACAGTGGATGAGTTGGCCGTTGAACACTGCTAATCGTGCAGCAAAACTTCATATGGGAACCTGATATCCACAGCTGATACGATGTTACTTGGGCTTGCTGGTCTTGCAGATGAAATTTTAGAGCACCCGCGATTAGTCAGAAAAGCAAGTCACAGCAGAAGAGCACTGAACGTGTCCCATCCCCCAACCCTCGCTGCGGCGTTGCCGTCTCATCCAAAATCAACCCTCTTGAGTAACACCAGCCTGTACTTACTTAATTGGTTTATAGTGCAATGCCGCCATTAAATAGGGGCTTGGTTCGATTTCTATCATTTGAAGCCAAAGTTTCGTTCTAGTTTGACCATAGCGGGAATTTGCATCCCACTCTTTCTAAAATCTATATGCCCATGCAAACAGCTCAATTGCTAACCTAGGGTACCTAGGCACCTAGGTAGGGACATAATTGCGTACATACTTACTTACCTAGGTACATAGCTGCCCCAGGGTAGCTAGGTGGGCGCCTATAGTAGATTGTCACCAGAGTATAAACAGAGATGGTGGCAAGGACCTATATTATCTAAGAGATCGAGGATTTACACCGACGAATTCGGGGGGTACACCGATACAAGTACAGACCCAGTACACCAACATTAAATTACACCACCCATTCACTATATAAAACAATAATACATAGTTATTAACTACATATTTATCACTATATATAAATACTACTATTATTACTTCTACTTACCCCTATTATTTCTTCTTCCCTAGTATTTTACTACTTCTTTCCTTATCTAGGGTATTTCTTAACTAATCTAAGTATCTAAATCTCCTCCTAGGGTTTCTTAACTACTAGGTTAGGTATTAAGGCTATTATTACTAGTAAGGGTAAAGGAGGAATAGTAGGTCTATAGGTATAGGGGATAAAAAGTACTGGTATAGGTGGTGTAGGTAGCTAAGTGTAGTTAACTAGGGCGCTCTGATTAGCTACAGCGCAGGGGTCAACAGCATACCGGTATACCCCCCGTTTTCGTCGGTGCAAATCCTCGATCTCTTATCTAAAGCCGCTTGACAGAGAAACAGCCATATCAAGTTACCATCGGCTTTTTGGGTCCATCCAAGGATGCTCCAAAAGCTTTTCGGGTGTCGGCCGCTGAGCTGGGTCTATCTTCATCATAGTCTTGAGAAAAGACGCAAATACATCCCTCGTGGCTGGTTCTAACCCTGGTAGAAATGTTTCCGACTCGAGGGGCGGCCGCTCCATCGGCTCCGCGTCTTTGATCCTCCCTTGGTCATCAAACCAATCCCGGATGGCAGCATCACCTTTCTCCAGCAAGGCGCTCGGGAATGGGCCAAATAGGTCAACGATCTCCGTCAGGTGTTGCCTGACTTCATAGTGGCCATCCGGCGGGGCTCTTCCGTCAAACATGCGAATGGCACGATACACCTCGAAAAGCACAGCACCCAGGTTCCACCAGTCGACGTTCGTATCCCATGGAGCCCTGACGAGGACCTCAGGAGCCCGGAGAGCGACGGGTTGGATATTCTCAGTTAGATGCTTGTTGGCCCAGCTGGAGACCCCCCAATCGCCCAAGGCGATGTTGAGCTCCAACAGCTCCTTGGGATCGTCCCCGAAATAGTATTTCCGCAAATACCGGGATTCAATCGGAGTATACCGCTCTTCGGTCTTATTCTGCTTCGGGATAGGCCCCTTGACAAGGTATTCTGACTCGATACGATGCATGTCTCGAAACTTGACAAATATGTTGTCGGGTTTGATATCTAGAACGCATTGAGTTTTACTAGTACCATGTCTTTCAGTGCAACGACATACCTGTATGGATCACATTGCTCTCGTGAGCGAAATCGAGGGCGAGAACTAGCTGGATGGTGAACTTGCGCATGATCGGGGTAGGGACCATGAACTCTTTGAACCCGACGCCAAAGGACCGCAAGGTTTCTCCCATAAGCTCCAATACGAGGCAGACGTGGTTCCCGTTGGGGCCCTTCAGCTCAAAATCGTCAACGAGGTGGCAGACATATTTGTACCCTGCGAGTTTGCGGTCCCCGGCGCGAAAGTGAGTGAGAATCTCTCTCTCGAAGATGGGCTTGTCGTCGCCGTAGCACTCCGCACTCAGGACTTTGAGAGCCCGGAATTTGTGGTCATCGTTCAGCCTTCACATTGCAGGCCACGTTAGTGTGAGTTCTTCCACGAAGGGGGGAGGTTGGGCGGACGACGCGAGGAGGATAGGCTTACGGTTTCGACAGGTCTTTAACCAGCCACACTGTCGAATAGCGTCCGTACCCAATCTTGCTCATTACTTCATACTTGCCTGCATAAACATCCCCAATGTAGACTGGATGGAATCCACCCAGTTGATATGCATCTCTGCCTTCTTCAATATCCCCGGAATCGGTCGGTGCGACATCGCTTTCTTGCTCGGTATCAGCTTCCAGAGCCGCGCCTGGATCATCAGTCTGGTTCGAAGCCATATCGATAATAGTGGAAGAGGCCTTGATAAAGAAGCGTTATCTAAATGCAACGGCGTACAGCTTGGGAAGCTTGCGCGATAATCGAAATTGGCCGCCGAAGAAGCAGGGATGGTGGTAGTAGTTCAGGAAACAAACCACGGCTAAGGTAGCAGTAGTTGAACTGGCGAGGGGCGTTGGCAATCCCGAACGTAACGGCGGGGCAAATAGGGTCGAGTTTTAGAACCAACAGGCTCCCTGAAATTGGCGCTACACGATTCGATTAGGGCCCAGAAATACCCAACACGTCCGCAACCGCGTTTTCCTGACTTTTGTTCTTGTGTAACCACCCAGGCAACCCAGCATCCACGTATGCCTCCGACATAGTACGACAATAAATAAAGTACTGAGATGGTTGTCGACCAGTCAACAAGCTTCTTCCGTCTGGCGTCCGGTTCAGTCTGCGCCGAGACGACTTTTATCGCTGCCTTCGTTTTCTTAGTGCTTCGGACCCCACCGCGGGCTGCAGGCAAGCGTATCGCCGGGCTGGTAGTCCTCGGTGGGGCCACCTTCGCGCTGGAGAGGCTGATCGTGCAGTTGTGCATGAATAACGGCCGGCCGCATTGGGCTGCCGTTCTGGTAGCGCTGCTGTGGGTCCAGCTGTTCAATGCGTCCGACCTCCTTGTGGTGCTCCGTGTAGATGCTGCTCAACTATCAAAGCTTCGCGGACAGGCCTCGGGGACGCTCAGGGGGGTGAGATCGGCTGCAGGCATTCTCTTCAACTCACGCCGGGTTGGGACACCATGGCAGGTCAGGAATACGCCGCCTACCGCTGGCCTTGAAACTCAAAGCCGTACGGCATTTGTGTTCAGCCGGGTCGCCATGATGGTACCGGCATACCTGTTCGTCGACATCATGACCTCCTTGCCACCGCCCGACCCGGCCTTCTTGCGGGCAGATAAAGCAGCTCTTTTCAAGTTCGACAGCTTGAGCATCGAGGATATCATTTTCCGAATCGCAACGACAATCTCGTACTGGGTTACTACGGGCATCGTTCTCATGGTGATGAATAACACGGGCGCGATCATCGGAGTCTTATTAGGTCTCTGCAGGCCTGTCGATTGTCCACCGCCATTCGGGTCTTTCTTGGAAGCGTACACGATCCGTCGCTTATGGGGGTGAGTTCAATTGAGCTGAAGGGGAACGAGCATGAATGATAAATCTAACCCTCTTTTGAATTGCAGTATCAGTTGGCACCAAATGCTCCGATCATTTCTCACAGGACACGCCGACTTGGTTGTTAGCAAGACTCTTCCATTTTTGCCACGCCACTCAGCTGCTCACCGGCATACACGCTTGGTAGCTGCTTTTCTCATCTCCGGCCTGATACACTGGCGCGCCGATCAGGCTCAGGGTGTACCAAATGCTGAAAATGGGGCTCTGGTCTTCTTTTCCCTACACGCTGCTTGTATAGTTCTGGAGGACCACCTTGGTCCTGTCTTTGTCAAGTTGCTACCCAGACGCGTCCGTCATTTCATAGGACACCTCTGGGTTCTCGCCTTCTTTACTTGGAGCGCTCCAGTTTACATGTACCCTGGCATGAGACTGGGGTTCGATGGGGCTGCTATGGTGCCTATCCGCATTATTGGGCCATACATACGTGCCTAAATAGAAATTATAGCGCAATGTTCGTCACCAGTGCAAATGCTGCAGTTTATAATACTGACGAGGGGCCGTAAGTATTGGAAACGGGAATGTAATCGAACCTCAAAGTCATATTGTAGGTTTGAGATGCCCAATGTTAACTCGGAATATGTGAAAGAAGTCAGAGAGGAGCGAAAGAGTTCGAGCCGCATCACAACTATAGCACACGGCCCACTTTCTTCCGTGGGCATCATCTAGGCACGACACTTGAGCATGTGTAGAGGCGTGCGCGAATTTCCCAGCCTGTGTAGATTCCCATCAACGGTGTTTATATCACAACCGAGTCTTCCCGTGTTTGGGGCAAAACACACTGCGAAGCCAAGAGTCCACATTCATTTTTCTGTCGAGGGCACGCGGGCTAACGTGGTTGCCATTGATTTCTAAAGACTGCTTGGTATGACTGCAGGCTCAACATTTGAACGTTTGTATTCGATTCTCATGGACTATGTATACTTAGCTCCTCACTGTGGTTGCACATGAATTTCAATGACAGGCTGTATTGTATTGTACCTCGATGGCTTTTTTTGTCTGATCATAGTCCTCAGACCAGTTTAGTGATCAGCTTTCCAGTATTTGCACCCTCGAACAATTTGAGCCATGTCGCCGGCACATCATCAAATTTCGCTTCAACGACGTGCTCGCCCTCAGTGATATCCAGCTTTCCTTCTTCCAGCGCCTTGGGGAGGACCTTGAGAGCCTCCTGGATCTTCTCTGGGTGATCAAGAACGATGAAACCACGAATATTCAGCCTCATGCTGATGACTTGGAACCAGTTCTTCAGCCTATCACTGCCGTCACCCTCCTTGGAGTTGTACTGCGAGATAGCACCGCAAGCAGCCACCCTTCCGTCACGCGCCATGCGGGTGAGCACGAGATCCAAAATGTCACCGCCGACGTTGTCAAAGTACACGTTTGCATACTCGGAGGTGGCCTTGACAAGCTGCTGTTCGAAGTCGCCGGCCTTGTAGTCGATGCACTCGTCCGCCCCGAGCTTCTTCACCCAGTCACACTTCTTTTGCCCGCCCGCGATGCCGATGACGCGCTTGCAGCCCACAATCCTCTTTGCAATTTGCACAACCATGGAGCCGGTCGCGCCAGCTGCGCCCGAAACGATCACAATGTCGTCCTTGGTCGCCTGCGCCACCCCGAGAAGGCCGATGTACGCTGTCAGCCCCGTGAGGCCGAGCGCGCCGAGGTAGTGCGTCACGGGCGCGTTCCCGGGCAGCGGCCTGCAGAGCTGGACGCGAGCGGCCTTGGTATCCAGGACGGCGTACTCTGTCCAGTTGACGACGCCGCTCACCAGGTCTCCCTTCTTGAAGTCGTCGGACTGAGACTCGACGACCTCGGCGATGGCCCACGAGCGCATCACGTCACCGATGTGGACTGGCGGGACATAGAGTCGGCTCTCATCTTCGTATCTGTCGATCCATCCGCGCTGGGCTGGGTCGTTGGAGAAGTACT
Organism: Diaporthe ampelina; assembly: GCA_023522825.1. Taxonomy (NCBI): domain Eukaryota; kingdom Fungi; phylum Ascomycota; class Sordariomycetes; order Diaporthales; family Diaporthaceae; genus Diaporthe; species Diaporthe ampelina. Next base: position 28,666 of record JAMFTM010000184.1, read on the forward strand.
TGGCTTTCACGAGGATCTGATCGGCCTTGAGCGGCGGGAGTTCCGTCTCAGTTTTCTTGAAAGTGGGGTTGGAACCGTCGTAGGTTGGGAGCCCGTCTGGGTGGGCGTTGAGAAGCCATTGCTGTGTTTTGACCATATTGAACTTTGTTGGATACGACGTGAGTGGGGTATGTTGGTTGAGAAAGAAAGTGATGTCGATGTTTTCAGAAAACAAATATTTAGTCTATTTCTCTACACGCGTAAACGAAGTGCTTCCTCTGTTATGTGATCCCATATATAGTATCAAGCACCTTCTCCAGTCTACCAACTCTTATGTCACACCTTTTATGATTACAAAGCTCATGCGGATCTTGCCGTGGGGATTTGCGCGCAAAATTTGGGACGATAGATACCACGGGACGGCAAAAAGAGGACCCCATTACGCGTAGATTCCTGGCATAAATATCAGTGTTGAAGGGCTATGACGACATCGTGGGCTAGTATCGTCGAGCTCTTGGGGCCCAGCCTATAACGAGTCATGTAATGCGGCTCACTTCAAGACGCACGACATCACTGTTTATGTGCTTTTTTTCTCGTGGCTTCCAGCTCCCAACGGACATGGGCAAATTTCTTTCCCGAAGCACCGGAATATGAGGATCATGTGCCAGGAGACCGTTACGACGATGAGTCCCAGCCCAGGCTGAAGAAGCCGCAAGTCTACGGACGCCAAGGGAAACAGGACCCAACTTAAGGCCTTAACTTATGGCTGCATTGAGGGACTTTAAAGGCGGTTACGGGGCTGGAGGCAAACCCTCTGACAACGAAGAAAAGCGTTCTTCAACTGCTAACCCAACGGCAACTCCGAGTTATGTTCCGTTGCCGTGTATCGGCGGTACAGATTCCATCGACCCACCCACAAATGTTGTGTTGATTTGCCTTCAGCGCTTTCGACGAAAAGTTTTCTGTGTGCTTAGTCCTCAATTGATTCTTCTGAGTCTGTAGTTTCTTTGTTGTGCTAGATTCAGCTGTTTCACTATGTAGGTAGGGTCAAAGTGCATCACGTGAATGTCTAACCGCCTTCTCGCAAGGCTGGAAACCATGATGACCATTTGGCTTTATTTAAGATAAGTTCTGCCCAGGGCACTACTATTGGTTGTACTGTTTTTAAAAATGTCTTTTTATCTATGTGCCCGAATTTCTGGTGATAGTTGATATACATTGCGCTCCCTTTTTGCCTTGTGTCACGTTGCCTGCGGTCAGCTCATGCCAGTCACGGCAAACCCCTCACGTACCGTCTGCCCTTGATCCGTTTGGCATTTGCAATATTATTCCCGGGACCAGTGTCTTGATCAACACATTGTACTTGAATTGACCTTTCCTATGGCTGGTTGATGTGATAGGCAACGATGTGCTGCCTATTGATCCTTCCGAGCCTGGCCCCACATATCGCAAATCCGTCTGACCACCAACAGCTCCTTCGCGCGGCACAGACGAGGTCCAGCAAACCTTAATCAAACCTCTGTCCCACCAAGGACCTGTCAGCTCAGCCAGCCACCTACCGAACGAAGGAAGGCATCAATTGGCCTCCTGAAACTCCCCCTCTCTCCCGGGTGTTTGTATCCTAATTCTCATCAAATGGGTTCAAGCGACGTGGCCCCGCCCCACGTCCCGGACTGGGTCGTGCCTCTATCGACGGTCGCGCTTGGCGTCGGCGTGCTGTTCTGGGACGCGACCTACATCCTCATGACGCTAAGGAGTCTGCGTACCAAGTCCTACCCCATGCCATTATTCGGTCTTGCCCTCAACGTGTCGTGGGAGATTGTCTATGCCCTATACGTGTGCGAGGCGCCCTTCGAGACAGCTGGCTTCACATTCTGGCTCATCCTCGACATCGGCCTGGTCTACACGACGGTCAAGTTCGCACCATATGAGTGGGAGCGGACCAGCAGCTGGGTCGGGCGCCACATGGCCGCTATCCTGGCACTGACGACCGCCGTTGGGTGCGTGGGCCACTTTGCATTTGTGAGCTGGTGGCTGAGCCGGCCTGGGATTGGCCACGGTGACAAGTCCGGCAAGTGGTATTTTGGACGGGACCAGTACGACACTACCGAGCTGGCGTACTGGTCTGCCGGGGTGGCCCAGATGATCGACAGTGTTGGGTCTCTTGCGATGCTGCTGGTCAGAGGCCACTCTGGGGGCACGAGCTACGCCATCTGGTGAGTCTTTTCTTTTGCGTTTCTGCTTTGCTTCATGCCTGTCCCTTGTAGAAGCAGTATGATAGGCTTGTGCGGGTTCAGAAGTCTGCTGCTACAACAAGTTCGCACTTGACATTGAGGTCCTTGTTCGTGGACTGGGCTAGACCCCTTGCCCTGCGAGTGGAACAGGACTGGGAACTCTGAGGTCTAAGCGAGACAAGCTTCTCGATCCATTGGAAAGACTATTGTAGCAATACTGTGTACATCCAAGATGAGTGGATACTTGTTATTCTGCCTGGGCAGGTCTACGCCAAGCATTATTGAAACCACCATGTGGCAATATGAGGCACCCTCCTTCGATGTCGCATATTATCGCCGTCTTCATCTGCCGTCTACCGATGCCTCTTTCTGTCCATCTGCAGAGATTACTAAAATTACTAACGACCTTTCCAAACAGGATCTGCAGAACCATCGGTACAATCTTTGGTATGGGTGTGTGCAATGCCATCCTGTGGCATTACTGGCCTGAGGCCCATGGCTTCTTCCTCAACCCCCTCGGCATGTTCTTGTGTGGCACGGCGCTTCTTTGTGATCTGGTCTACCCTTTTGCGCTGTGGCAAGTCAGAAAGACAGAAGTCGCACTCCCAGACGGCAGGCTCGTTAGCCGAGAACAATTCGATCATATGCAGACGATAGACAAGAAGAGACTTTGAGAAAAGCAAAGAGTGAGTTCAGGCCTTGTCTCTCGCCCCAGGGCGAGAACCACAAGAGAGTGGGGGGCTCTGTTCTCCCTGTCTAGAGCAGAGGCTAGGTAGACAAAGTGGCGCTGGACTTGACCCCAGACATCATCACTTTTTGGTAGCAGGTGTTATGTACTGTAGTAGAGAGGTCTCGGGGCGGTGTACACAGTTTCTGCTTTGGGCAGAGTACATACAGATACACGAATAGATAGACACATACGTTCCCACACAACTCATCTCATGTCCGGAGCTACTGCACTATCAACGGCGCATATGGCGGCGGGGTGGCGCCTGCAAGTGAAGTATCGACCGCATGAGAGCTCGCAACCTCCGTTTTCTCACACCTCGCGGCTGTACCCGCAGCCAGAAGTGAGTGACAGGTCAGCTGCCTGCAACAGCACGGTTGGCGCTGACCTCTTTCGAACCCTGGTCGAACGGCGACGCGTCTGCCCACCCCGTCGCCTGCGGACCACTGTCGTACAAGATCTGGGGTGTTGAAGGGGGCTACCTGGGCGAAAAGACACGGCTAAGGGCGCAGGGACATTCCCTGGAGAGAACTGGCCGTATCGCACAGCGTTTTCTCTCTGCTGTCCGTCTGGAGAACGTCGGCGTGCCGTGCAGTACTTGACGAGTCACTCTCATGTTCTCTTGGCGTTCGGACTGCCGACGACGAGCCATGGTCTGCCTGGTGCATCAGGGGGGTTCCTGTTTCGTCGACCGAGATAAGCGAGATCAGAAGTGGGAAGGTAGTTTGAGAGGAAAATGAACTCTCGGCTGCAGCTAGGTTTACTGGGGTTAACCAGACGCTCGGGACCAGCTGAGAATCGGGGCCAAGCTGACACAAAAAGGCACAAGTGATAGCTCAAATACAGATCATGCGATTTCAGGCTCATGAGCGTTGAGTACCAGAGATCTCAGCATAGTGTTCCCTGATCGAACACAGGAATCACAAATCAGCGTACGTGAGGCTTGGCGAGTTTTGGCAGTCTGGCAGTCTGGGAGGGGGCGGTGGCTGCTCGTGGAGGCTGCGATCAACACGCCATGCAGCGAATTGCATACGGTGAGCGAGCCCAAGAGCTTATGTAACTTTCCAGACTGCCATGTGTTGCCACAACTCGGTGACATTGACTTCATACGCGCCACTGTCCAGCCAGCCGTCCGCACCACGCCTCGTCGCACAACTCGAAGTGCCCAGCATGAGGCGTCTCCGATCCAGGCAGCCTGTGGTGCAGTAATCCCGCATCAGCATGACATCGATAAACCACAACATTGCCGTCCCCAAGCCGTGTCTCAGAAACCTAACGCGCGTGAGGACCCTCTCCTCAGCGGTTAGAGGCGGCGGAATTCATTCCTCGCGTGGAACACGGCGTCGCCTATACTTTCCCCTATGCATTGTTCTCCGGCCGCATGTCAACGGGCAGGATGAATTGGCACGGGACAGGCAAGGTCGGTGATGATGTGACCGAAGTTCTACGGCGATATGGCCTTTCTCCCCGTGGGGGTTTCCGCGGAAGCGAAAAAGATGACTAGTTATCAAGAACTCCCGGGCACGGCCAAGTGCTCGGCGGACAGGGTCTTCGTTTTTCGCTCATGACCGAGAATCATTTTGATCTATTCTCATTTGAGCCTAGAGATGACACATTAAACGGCAGTCTGTCTTTAGCGGGCGCCCCGCAAAAGATTGGAATGATCGAGCCACTGGTGGTGTATCATGACAATCTGCTTTTTGCTGGGCTCGGCCGCCGGTCAAAGACGTTGACGGAAGTGCAGGCCCGATGCCAGAAGAGGATCTCACCGCATATGCCCTGTCGGACCAGCCCGCCTTGCGTTGCAGGAGAGAAACGTACTTTTTCTTCTCGAAAAGCCCCAAGCCCTGGAGGGGATGCTGCGTCCGGAGCTAAAAAGTTCGCACTGCTGGTTCACCAGGAACGAGACAGAAAAATGAAGGGTGGTGTGTGACCCCATAAAAAACGGCAAGTTACGTGCAAAGCGCCCTGTACTAGTTTGATAATGAGTCCGAGGATGGCCGCCTGCATATTGGGGGGTCCAACCGACGGACTTCTGGGCTCGTGGGCGTGGTGGGTGTAGTCTTGTGAGCGCGAACCCCCACGCATGACCACGCATCAGTGACCTGTCACTTTTATCAAAAAGCATCTTGCCGCAGAGGCCAAGGCGTTGAACGTCCACGGTGCCAAGCCCGTCCAAGTCATCGGGAGGGAAAGCATTCTGCGCAAAAGTCCTGCTGCTTGTCGGCCCGCGACTAAGGCCTGTTTATTCCCTCCTGATTCCCGTCTAGTACATGCATAGTACTTCTTTCTACTAGGGCCACGCACTCACCGCCTGAAATACGGTCTTCCGTTTTGAGAGCGACTTTTTCCCTTCTCCCGCTCGGCCCGTACAGTATGCCGTACATTCTACAAGGGCTGGGCCCGGAGGTGCCGAGTAGCCAGGGCAGGGCGATACCGTCTCATCTCGGAGATATACCGGGCCCTGCCACCCCGGCCTGTTCGAGAATGCAAGGCTAGCTCACCGGCGTGGAGACTCTCGATTCCTTCTCTTGCATGGGTGTGGTGGGTGTGTTGCGCGGTCATCAGCCATCCCGTTCCAAGGGGCAGCCCCGGCGCCCGGGGGGCGAGGCCATCGGCAAAACCCACGTGCACGTGGGAATTCCGTCGGTAGTTTTTTGATTGCAAAAGGTGCACGGCTGCGTGCTTCCTGATCACCATGGGCTGCTGACTTTCCCATATGCGGTCTCCTGCGGCGGGAGGCCGCAGAGACCTCAGACCGGTGAGGGTCGCACGGAAGATTGGCTGCAGAATACACCAACATCTCGTGACTTGTCGTGCGACATCAGGGCGGTGTGGTCTAAAAAAGCACAGTCTTGAGCAATGAATTACAGTTCATTATTTCATTCTGTGCCCGGCGTGGGGCTGCTCAGCTGGTGGGCTCGACATGGCCCCGGAAGCCTGCTTCCCCCTCCACCCTGCGACCGACAATAACTTCCCCTGGGGGCGAGTGGGCTGTGTCGTAAGGGGGTCGGTCTCGCAACACGGTGATGTTGTGGTCAAGGTGTGCTGCGACCGTGGTGTTGCAAGACGACGCCTGCGTCCGACAAGGGCGTGACCTTGGTCATGGCTGGGGATGACGCCTTCGGAGGCCAGATCAAGCACATGACCGGCGCTTGGTGCGCAGTGCCTGCAGACCGGTCAATGATTGCGAAACATCGGGTGATAAAAGACGTGTTATGATATTTCGAGACAGCCGCATTATGCCTCATCGAACGTGATCGACGCGTCTCCAAGAACAGGTTGCTACCTATATCAAAATCCCAAGATGGGTCTGCTGGGGTTCTGTTATCGAGGATCGTAATCCCTGTTGCTGTGCCGCCCGACTGTGAGGAAAGTTCGAGGTTTCGAGCTCAGCTCCGAAAGTTTAAATTCTGAATCCACCTGCTAGCTGGCGATGCCTGCGATGATCTGGAAGCCCAGGGAGTAAAGTGAGTCCGCTGAACTGGTGCCCGATTCAACGGGCATCAGAACCTGTGCCATGTGGCTCTCGTACGATGGGAATGGAATCGTCAAATCGATCGGAATCGTTACTCAGATCGATTCAGCAGATGCAGAAGGGTTCAACCCCGTGGACCATGAGTGGAGTCAAACGTGCATCGCAGCCCTGGAGGGCTGAAGAACAACACCGGCAGAAGGTCCTGAAGGTGAGGGCTCACTTGATAGCGAACAGGGCGGGTCCACCTGGCGCCGCTTGCCCCCACCATCGGATGGGTACTCATCCATTGGCGTGGTTGATATCGGTCTCGGTAACCAGTTGAAAGCGCCGCCCACCAGTCCTTTACGTTTTGGCATCCCATGGCTCCACGAGAGACGATGGCATGTCGAGCCAGAGGAAGCAGCAGTGGCAGCCAGTGGATTGCCGAAGGACAGTGGCAACCATAATATTTAGTATCCCACCACACTATTCGCGAAAATGTCCCATTCAAGTTCAGCGTGCTGCTGCCTCGTCTGAAACGGGTGCTGCTATGGCGAGGAGTCTGTTCGATATATGTAGTAACAAGTCGTTTTTTGCGCCGAAGCGGAGTTTAGGTGAGTCCCGAAAGCAACCGTAGTAACCGCGTATCTTGGGGCGCTTTACCTATCGGAGATGAGATCTTGAGCTTGTCACTCATGCCTACAATGTAAATCAGTGCGTGGGCGCTCGAGCCTTATGGCTGGCTGATTGGCTTGAGGCCCAATGCCTAAAGTATTGTCTCAGTCGAGACACAACATTTGAATCCATCGGCATCGTGAAAGACCATCTCATTTCTCCCATGCCGTACATACCGAGAAGTGAAATGAATAGGATGCAAATTATGCTTGCTAGGCGTTATGAAAATTGTCACTACCGACAGACCCCGGGCATGACAAATTGGGCCAAGTGGGTGCTGGAGGAGGCCTTCGAGGGCCCAGACCGTGGGGCCACAGCATTATGCGATGAGCAATTAAGACCCGTTATGATTGTCGCCTGGGGGGCTGGGCTGGGCTGGCTGGGTCAGTCTCCATCCCGCCTGCGCACCTGAATGGGGAGCATGCATCCAGACCGCCTTGGTGAGGGGGGCTGAAGCCCGTTCAAAAGAAAAGGGAATGGATGGGTGATGGGCGCGCGATGAAACCTGGCTCCCCACATCCTTGCTTGTCGCCCGCCGGCGAGATTGGAGAGAGACCCTGCGATGGTGTGTTCATCGCAAAGCTTGTTACACACCATTATGACGGCCAGGGGCTGCGATGATGAATCCTGGGTATCTCTCTGTGTCCGAAACTGCCACATTCCCTATCCGCCCACCAGGGAAGCCTGAGACACGGCGTCGGCACGCATGCATAAGTGTACGTGGAAATAGCATTCTGTAATAAATATACCACAACGGGGCGGCATTGTGGCGAGCGTGGCAGCAGACCCCTTGCCTTAGAGCCCAACTCAGGCCCCCCAGTTGAACGGAGCCGCAGCCCGAAACAACGACCCTGAACGGAGAGCAGAGCCCAACCATCCCAAGGTCATCAGCTCAAGGACCTGACTGACCATCCGGGTTCCTGACCTCGGTGTAAGAGGGGCTCCAAAGCACGACCCCTGATTTCAGATAACTTCGGGAGAGAGTCGAGCATGATCCCAGCTGACAAGAGGGGTAACCCTGCCCCCGGCCCATGGGGAAGGACGGGGATGGGTGGGGAGAGGCTAGAGAAAATCAAGGTTCATGACAGTGCTAGGCCGGAGGCAGTAGGAGGTACGACAGGCAGGCCGTGTTGTGCTACTGAAGCATGTGGGCAAATTTCCTGCCCGCTGTAAACTCTAATCAGATGGTCATTCAGCGGGAGGGATGTGCGGAACTCTGTGGGCCGCCCACGGGAAAGAACGTGCGCAGTTGCATCTTCTGATACCGCGTTCCGAAGGTCGGAAAGCCAATCGAGGGACAACGCGGAGCATGGGGAAATCTCGGAGGAGGGGTTTCGGTGGAGGAGAGGAGGAGAAAGAGGCGGAGGTGCCAGCAGCAGCAACATCAGGAGGAGGAGGAGCAGTACACGACAATCGACGACCACTCGTGCAACGGGAGACTATCGGCTTTAGGACTCGGACAACGGACGAAATCTCATCAAGGTTTTGCCCTCCGCCACTTATGACGGAACACCCAAAGCAAAAACGAGGTGTGAGAGGGACGGGATTGGGCTTGTCGGGCTGAACAAGATTCAAGACATCACCGCGCGGACAGCGGGATCATCCTCGCACAGCCAGCCCAATCCGTCTCAGGGCACGGTTGTTTTCACTGTTGACAGCTGCCCTAGGAGGCGAACGACAGCGAGGGCTCTACCGATGTCCGAAGCCTAAGCCCAAAAGCCTACGCTACATGCACTAAGCCCAAGCCCCGAGCCCAAGGGGCCCAAGTTTGAGGATCCACGCAAGCGAGGCCCTCAGCTCTTGCGTGTGGTGCTCCGCTCCGCCCACGTGGTGTCTCCCTCTGGCTGCCCTTGGGAGAGCGGTCTGAAGATTTGACTTGTTTTGGATAGAAAAACCGCGCAGGAGCCGAAGCTGGGGGTCGATCTTCCAAGGCGGGGCGGTAACTCTGTTCGGGCCTCTGTCACCTGTGCAGCCTATGATAGATACATAACATTGCATACGTGTTTCACGGCCCATCATCGCTGGGTTCTTACTGAACGTCCTTGTGTTGAGGGACGGGGGCCTGACAAAGCCGGGGTTACATTGCAGTCAACACGTGCAGCCCACGTACATAATGCAATCGCGGTCCATAGTCTACCAAATAAAACCGCAGAGTACATATGTGCCTGGCCACCTGCTACACTCCGTCAGGTGCAACGCATGTGTCGGCCCAGGGTGTGGCAGCTCGCTACGGTGGTTGGTCGTCGGCCGGTGGAGACGCTTCTGGGCTGTGCTGAGGAAAAACGATTACGCTTATCACCGTACTATGACTCGGCTGGCAGCCTGCCAGCTCATCAGACGTCGAGCTTAGCTGGCTGCTAGCCGCGCGTTATGGTGTATATATCTACTGTGGATGTGTATATTGAAGATCATGTCTTAGTCCGAGTGCACCTATCAACGTGTTATAAAAAAGTAAAACACAATTTGGGCAGCAGAGCGCAACGCCTCGCTCATGACCCAGCGTGACGGATGTGTACGGTAATTGCAGCGCTGCGGGCGCATGTGGGTGCGGGCGTATCTTTTGACTCCAGACCCCCGGTGGGCGACCCTTGTGTGCATGCATGGGACTGTGTGAGTGTGCCTGTTTTTACCCGCCCATAGCGACGGCAGATTACACGTGCGACTGTGACGGCGTGCCTGAAAATCCCGAGCCACGGGCTTACACGAAAAACATGTGCAAAGGAAGCACAAATTGTACTGCCCTGGCCATACTGGAAATGGTCGTCACGCGAGCATGGATTGGAATTTAAGGTTTACACGCCGGGCCCACTATTTGGGGTATCAAATGGTTGCAGTATGCCATCCCAGGGGGGGTCGGCCGCGCTACACACGGTACGAGGGGAAGGGAGGGACGAGGGAAGGATCTGGAAATTCGGTTGACGGGAGGAGCCCATCATTGCTTTTTCTCACTCGGCCGGGTCGAGCCAGTCAGGAACTGCCTTGTAGCCCTCGATGCAACCCACCATCCGGGACACCTACTTTCAGGCACTCTGGCTGAGTGAGTGTGTGCTCTCGTCTTCCCCCATCCCGTCGAGTAGGTGACACAATATCCCGCAGATGTACCGCACCGCAGACGGAGAGCGCCCCTCTTTTCTCAGTGGATTTGCTTGCTCGCTGCTGGGTGGGTGTGCCGCGCGCTGGCGCTGGCTCCCTCGCGGGAAGGGCGTTGTACAACAGGAAGGCATAGCGTTGCAATCTCCCTCGTCAGGAATGCCAGCCACCGGCTGCGTCGTGTAAGTGATGGGCACACGTTGGCACACACAGCACCAGCCGCGGCCAGCTCGCCTCGGCAATGCTGACGGTGGTGGTGCCCGGCAACAGCAGAGCGAATGACGCCTCATTTACTTCAAGGGGAAGAGGGGACGGACAGCGCATGTCGGCTATCATAGGGTCAGAAATGAGATATGAGTACAACTGCCGGAAAGTGTTTGAAGTGATTCATATTGATGATGTTCATGTGGTATCTAGTAGAGAGACCGTCCTGGACAAGCGCCGACCATACAAACACCTTTAAACAAGATTCCCAATGTCAGAGTCCAAATGCTCATCTGCTCAGCCCCCCCTTCCAGCCCCACCTAACAATCCAGTAAAAAAATGGCTGAACACCAATCGCTAGATGCTCGCAATGCAATAATGACACAAGAAAAACGGTGAAAGGGAAAACAAGAAGCACATTATGGCTGAGACGGGCAAGAAAAGAAAAAACAGGCCAGGGAGAATGACGTCTCGCTGAAGGGGACTCTCTTGTTGTCTCCCGGGAACTTTTTGATCCGTTTTATGCAAACCCACCCCTCCTTTCTGCGCCTCGAAATGATTTCTTCGCCGAAGGGGGCCGCAGAACGGGCCCCACACACTTTCCAAGCAAACCATGGAAAGAAAAACAAAACCAGAGTAGAGCTAGAACAATAAAAATTTGAGGGAAAAAAAGGGGAGATGAGGATGAAGAGGGGGCTCGAACGAACGCCGCGCAGGCAAGCAAGGAAGCAAGCAAGCAGCACGCAAGTAAATAAAGAGTACGAGCTGAAGTGTGGGATGCTACTGCGAAGACACAGCCATCCCAGCTGGCAAAACCCACCAAACGGGTTCCTGAACGTGGCTGCAGCCACGCCAAGTTGGGAACAAGTGGCTGCGAGGCTCAATGGCCACCCCCCCTAGTCTATTTGCTGCTGTGCTATGCCACACACCCTTTTTGATTTCTTTCCCTACCCACCGAGGCGATAGCCGGTGGGGCGGGCGAGTGGGTGCGGGTGTGGCTTGTATGATCACAACAGCAATAAGGCACCTGTCTCCAAAGTGTGTTGGGGAGGCAGAGGGGGGGTCGGCGTGGGCTAAACTTGTGGGTTGCCTCCAAATGGGTTGCTGCAACACCACCACCACCAGGTGAGAAAGTGGTGAAGAAGAGGGTGGTGGGTGGATGGATGGGCGGACGGAAGCGAGGCGAAGCCGGCCAGGCCCGCCAGTTCAAATACGGAGTTTCCGTCTCGGCGGTTTCGCGTTCGCCTGCGTCGCCCAAAGATTTCCTTCCCATCGTGGACCTCACTTTTTTGCCCTTGCGGCCGTTTTTTGGTCTTCTTGTTGTGGGTGGGTGATCGGCTCGATATCCGTGCTTGTGGCTGGCTGTGCAGTCGGTTCGTTTGGTCTCGGCAGTTGGCCCCCCTCCCTCGACCCACTTCATGTCGATTCAGGGCATATGTGGGTAGCACCTCATCCCGTTGAGGGTGCCTCGTCCGTTCCATTTCCTCGTCCTCTCTGTTCGTGGTTCCAGCCCCACCCACCTCACCATCCACCTGCCGCGTGGCCACCCGTGAGCACAGAAGTAGCTCGAACTCATGGCCCGCATGGCGGCTGCGGCTTTCCTCTTCGCGGCTGGATTTCGTGCTCGTTGGTTTCTCATCGAGGACTCTGGTTGTCTGCTGCTAATGCGCGAAGCCGTGGCGGATAATGTTGGGAGATTTCCATCGCTTGGTGACATATCTGCTGCTGTGAAGACGGAAGCGTAGTCTTCATCATAGGCAGTGGGCGGGCTGGTTCCGGCGGTTGATCAAATACTCCCAGGGCGTATAGGTGGGCGGCTTGCAGTGGGAGCAGACCTCCCAGTTGCGGTACTCGTAGTGAGTGAATTGAGGCGGGCAGCGGCGGTGGGTCCGGGTGTATGTTGGACACCAGACGGCGGCCTGGCCATGCCAGTGGCCACATGAATACTCGATCTGGAAGTGGCTGTTAGCATGGGACGGCCTTTCATGCATGAGTTGGGTGGAGTAGGTCAGGGCTCACTTTGTTGTATTCACACATGTTGACGGGGATGTCAACGGTATAACGAGTGGCGGGCTTCCGTGGGTGTGTTTAGACAAGAGCAAGACTCCGTGGGTGGGTCGAGCCTTGCTCCTGAGTGATGTCAACAATAATATGTGTCAGCGGATGTGCGTTGGGTGGCACCGTGGTGCAGGTTGTCGTCGTCAAGGTAGGCAAGCAGGATGCCAAGCGTATGCTGTCACGGTCGTCGGAAGATGGGACTTATATATAGTGCAGTGAGTGAGGCGAGGTGTGGTCGAAACAAGCGGACCGAGGGTCAAAAGAGGGAGCGAGGTTGTATTTAAGCTTCAAGCACGAGAGAGGGCCGGGAAACGCGTTTTTGATGGGTCCTTGGTTCAAGGTGTGAGGATGCGGGATGGGGGCTACGGAGAGGGCAAGGAGGGGGAGCGGGATAGGCTTCATGCAGCATTTTGCACGTCGAAAAAGGTATTTATATTGGAACAAGGGAGAAACCCCATGAACCTTGTTGTTGTGTCCAATCGTCATTCTTGCGAGAAGAATTCGAGGAGTGGTTCGCTAGGACAGGGCGGTACACCTCGCGCAGGGGCGGGCCTGACGTTCAGGGCTGGACAGGGTAGACGGGGTACCACAGTACAAGTCTCTGCCTGCGGGCCAGGACAGGGATGGGTCAGAACGGAGATAAAATCCTGGGACAGGGGACTCTTCTGGCAGGTGGGAGTGTGGTGGGATGGCGCTCCACACCTTGTCTGCCCTGGCCCGTTGTGCTTGCTTTGGGCGGGATGCGGAAACGGTGAAGGGAATGTGAGCCTGAGTGAGCCGATGTGCGTGTGTTCTTTCTTCTGCGCGGGTGTGGGTGGCCCGGGGTGACTTGCGAGGGTGTGCAGAGGTGTGGGAGAGGGTGTGGCACAGTACAAAGATACATCTGTACACGACCAGGACATCCCACCTGGCGATCGGATGTGACAAGTGCAATATCGGGAGAGCGGTGTTCGGGTGGGTTGCCGGTAGTGACTGGGCATGTCTGAGAAGGGCGAGCCTGCCCTCTGCCATGTTCTTCTGCCTGTCTCGTCTGACTGTGTTCAAGTTCTGTATGTCATTCACCCCTAACGGCGATCAGTGCCGCCTTTGCTCCCCAAGGGAAGTCAGGCCGCAAATGGGCAGACGTGGAGTGAAATGAAAATCCAAGGCAATTTGCCTCTTCCAGGGTTGCTCGGAAGAAGAGACCATAGGCAGCCAGGAAAGCCAGAATCCCTCTTCGCGGAAGTCTGGCTCGAGTGGTCGCACTCTCGACAGCAAAATTCGGACTGGTGGTGGCTACCGTATGATCCCGCACAGCCCGGCCGTCGCGTCTGTTTTGCATCGAAGCCTATTCCCAAGGTGCAATTCGACCAGACGGAAATAAGCACGATGCAGAATGCTGCGTTAGTGGTTAGCTGGGAGAACTGGGAGAGCCGGCGTGTGCTGCATGTGGCTATGGCATCTGCTAGCGGGCACCTATCACTGTTCGTCGTGGGGAACCCGGCCTCCCATAGGGCCAGACGGATACGGGTAGGATGTGAGGGTGATGTCCATTCCAGACTGATACACAGCATTTTGTCTCGTCAGAATCGGGTAGCCAGAAAGGCGTGCATTATCTCTTGCGTGTCCTAAACCATTCGTCCCGTGTCACTCATTTAGTCCCTCACTCATCTATTGGCTCACTCATTCATTCTCACTTGCCCAAATTGCCTTCAGATTGCCAGCCGCGGCACGCTGTAAAAGGCTTGTTCAGTCTCACTTTGGAGCTTCGCGGGCATTGACTTCCTGCGAGAGTCATTTGACCTTGGACCGGGGGGACACAGTGGTAACAACGTTGCAGAAAGCCTGTTCATTCATGTTTTGCCGCCCAGAGGCGACATAACCAGGGCGCAATCTGTGCTGTGGCCACGCCAAGACCTCGGTGAAACGCAGTAGCTTTTGTGCCGGGCCGTAGAAATTCAGGCCGCATGCAAGAGACTCGCACGTGAGCCAAGGTTCAAAGTTCAATGTTCTACACTACACTATCCTAACCTGCCTGCTTTGGTTGCCTGTGCCCATACTGCCGCCCAGGCACTGTGATATTGGGACCCTTGGAATGGCAAAGCCGCTGACGAATGATTTGCAAGTAGCCCTGGGCATCAGCTCCGGTTTTCTGCCAGCCTCGGCTTGATGGCGGGTGTCTCAGATCTGAGCGCAGGTCGTAGATCATTTGTCGCCTGAACATGTTCCCACGCTGCCACGACGCACGGCGTTAAGCCGCGTCTGCTCAGGGCTCGCAAGGCAGTCCGTGATGGTGGTTTATTACGGCGGTTGAGGCGACAAAAACCCACAATGATGGCGCTGTTTTCAGCCGCCACCTCGGCCACTGAGAGGGCGCGCGCCAGTGTAGATCAGCTCTACTAGTACTAGGCCTGGGTTCCGCCAGGAGAGGACCGGATGATGTATAGCGTCGACAGTATTGCCCCCCATACCCCCCTGAGCTAGAGTGACAGCCAGGACAGCCAGTTTTGTGGACTTGGCACACACCACGACGGCCAGGAGATCCGGCCTAGACCCGACACCGACCAGACGAAACATTGACAGGGACCTGGTCAGACACGTGGTGGCCCTCTCAAAAATGTGCTGCAGCCTTTACGAAGGACCCTTGGCGCCACGCAGTCATCCGTCCGAAGCCTGCCAAAGATAGCGCCAGAGCCGGGTCTTTGCCTGAAATGCCTGCTGAAGTGCCTGATGTTCCCGACAGCGGTTTGATGTATGGCCAACCCAACACTGTGCTGTGTACAATATACGGTGTACTTGCCCTCAATTTGCCCTGTGCCTTGTGCCCCTTGCCTTTTGCCCTCTGCCCTCTGCCGGATCGATATGGTGCATGCATACAGACCTACATGGGATATGAGCCCCACCTTACGATTTGACTTTGCCGGCGCCTTTTGTGATCGCCTGTCTTTGCGGACGACTCGCGAGTTCTGCGCCTGAACAAGCTAAACTATACCACCAAGTGGGTACTACCGAGTGTCTGGTCGGTGAGTCTGGCTGCCCTCGTGCGAATCCCTCCGTTCCTCCGTCCCAATGACCACATGATAATATCCACACCGGTGAAGGCATGGCGGCGATCACATCTTGGTCTAGGCCCCCAAAGCGCGGGGGGAGTCATCAAGACCGACGGTTTTTTTATGCCCGAGCGGCTTCAAGAAACACGCAAGACTCGCTAGTATCATGATAGGATTCGCTGAGTGAACATCGAGTCAGCGACTCAGCGTTGATAACGGCACGGTACCATGCCGGTCTTGGTCGACCTCACCGAAGCCATTGCCCGCTAGCTCACCGTGCCTGGCCAGCAGATGTGGCCGCCCCGAGAACCAGGAAATGAGGGGCCTGGGGGGTCGTCACTGAGGGCTGAGGAGGGGCCGGGTGTGAGTCTGAAGATCGTCTTGGGCCCTGAATAATGGCATCACCCGCCGGATCATGGCTGTGTACTGTGTAGCTGTTGTACCTTGGGCGTCAGAAATTGTTTCACGACTCGTCCACTCTCGGCGACGAACACGTCGTCAAGGCTATTTACAATTTTTGCATTTGCCCAAAGCTTCGTGTCTTTTTGGGGGGTGACGGCCGGTAGGTACACCCTTGACAACTTTGATAACCGTGCTCGCAGCCGGCTTGCGAAAGCCAATTGATGCGTCGGCTACAGGTGGTGTACGAGTCGAGTCACCCTCTAGCTGGGCTTCTGGAAGCCGGGAGCGAGGAGGGGCCAAGGCCCGCCGCGACCAAGCATCCGGGCGCAGGCATATCCCTGGCCATGGGCTCGATCCCTTTCTACGACGGCAGCAGCACAGGGCAAGGGTAATTTTCACTCCCTTTCGAGAAGGTTTTCTTCCAGTCCGGCAACGACAACTTCGGCAACGACAACTGCCAGAAACCTTACGTGCCTGCGATGTAAAATCCCGCCGTAGCGAGTGGCTCAGCATGCCCAATGTGGGTTTGACAGCGGCTTTCGCCGCCCCCAGACAACAGGGTTCTCTCGAGAGCCTCGGGCACTCCTTTGCCACTGGGCAGCAGGCCATCTTCGTGGGCCCAATATTATGGCACGGTGTTCGACCCTGCGTCGCGAACCGTGGAAGAGGCCCCCAGGCTCGACTCCAGAGATCTCCGCCAGAAAAGGGCTGAAGCTGCAGCCCAACGCCTGGCTGGGCTGGGCTGCTTCCGTGTTATGGGGGAGAGGGAGATTCGCAGATGACAGGCGGGAACATGGCACGGTTGATCGCGCCTCCACTCCTGACGAAGCTCGCATTCGTCACCAAAGGTGATCAAACAGGCTGTGAAATTTAACCGAGGAAAACTTTTCTCGACCACGGCTTGTTCCCTGATGGAAAGTCTTACAAAAGACAATCTATCTCCGGCGGTCGGCAATCTGCGAGGCAGTGGGACCGGCTTGCCCAGAGGAGACCCCATCACGGAGCCGGTCGAGGCACGGCGCCGAACTGTTTGGAGGGCCCCGCCAGCCACCAAGCGGTGAGCTCGTACCGAAGGCAACCCTTTGGGGCTTTGAATAATAATTACAGGCAGGCTGAATGGCGAGTCGACCATCTGGGCGGTCAGAACACCATGTGGTCCGGTCTGGACCAATGCAAACCAGCCTCTGGTCTGCTGAAGACTGGGATATTTGGGATCGCGGCTGCTGATTTGTCTTCGGTCTTACCGTTGGTCCCAAAAGCTCTTCCCACATTCTGACCGCCTGGAGGTGCTGGCCTATCGCCAAGGCTGTCAGAAATAAACTTCGGAGCCTCCGGCGCCTTCGTGCCTTCAAATGGCATGCTGCCCGCCGAGCCGCCGAGCCTCAACCTCGCCTACGCGGCTTGAGTTCTGCGCGACCGACTACCGGACAACGCTTTGGGATGCCAGGTGACGCCACTCGACGCGAAGATTTCCGTCGGCCATGGCATGTACACAGCCAGCGCGAACCGTGGGCGGCGAACTTCAGGGTGAAACCGCTGAGAAGTCAAAGTCCCGAGCGCCGCGACCCCGCCGCCCGGCCCTCCTCCGGTCTACATATAGATCGCGGATGTGGGGAGTTCTGCCTCAGTTCTCTACGGGTCTCAGTCCTGAGCGAAACAGGCAGGTCAGAGCTCGTCGGACTGGGTGGCTACGACAGGTCACATGTCCGTGGAGAGGGGACGAGCAAGGGAAAAGAAGGTCACAAGATCAAGAACGATCGAGATGGCAACACGTGTAAAAGTGGCCGGAGACCGTTGCCAAATTCGAACGAACCGTAGAATTAGGCATGATGCAAACCAAACATTCCCGCCCGGACACGCCCTCCCCTCCCTTTTGCGCCAGGCCCAGCGACCTGTCAAAGGGCGGGCCGAGCACGACGCGAGCATGAAATCCCCCAGTGGTCATCTTGCCTGAGCAGGATTTCGAAAAACCATTCCCTTCCGGGACGCCGAGCCCCCACTCCCTGCGGCACGCCAGGCATGTGCAGCGGTGTCTTGCAGGTGTCATGATTCACTTGTGTGGATCTAGATCCACACGATGACCCATCGTATCCTTCCATTTCATCCCGACAGGGGTTGGACTTCTGCGCTGTGGTGGGGGAAAGGGGGGGCGCGGCCGTCCTCTTCAGCTGTCAGCATACGATTTGGCCCCGTCTGGGAGACGCTTTTCCTGGCAGATCCCGATGAGGGAGAAAGGGCTCATCGAGTGCTGCTTTGGGCAGGTTTCAAGTCGTTTTGAGGGTCTTCTGATGCCGCAGCTCGGACGAATCTGTGCAGATGTGGGCGCTCCTGTTACTCCTGGCGAGGAGCAATGTCATTATGCCCAGCACCTCAAACATGACATCGTGGATCAATGTCCCCTCAGAGTCCAGACTGCCGTGGGCACTTTACCGTTGCAGTGGCTGGGCTTGGGCTGGGCTTGGACATCCACAAGGTGGTGACTGTGAGGCTCGTGCTGAGACGACACATCACTTCGCGCTCAGCCCTACGAAGCGAAGCATTCAAAATGAGGTGGATCTCACGGGCCAACCTGCGCTGGCTAGATCTTGGGGGCCTCAAGTGAGCCTTCCTGCAGAAAGGTAGCTACAAGTACAATGCAGCGTCGGGCGCAGGTGCATGCTCGAGGGAGTGGCCAGCAGCATCCGTCCATGACTTCGCGACACTTGCGGCCAAGGTTCGTGTCGTAGCAGGTACAGCTAATGCAAGTACGTGTGTTCTGCATTGTCTTGAAAACCTGGTTCTGGTGCATGACAGCGACCTGATATAGACAGTCCTTCTCGTCTGCCGCGAAGTCATCGATAGAAGCTCCGGGTGGCTTGAACCTTCGGCATCTAGACCTATCGCCATGAGAGACGTCAGGATACAGTTGCCCGGCATTCTTCACGCGACGCTGAATGTTGATCGGCCAACGCATATGCTTGAACATTAAGTCCGACCGGGCCAGGGCCCGAAAAACGTTTTGTTCTCGCGCTCTGCTGGGTGGAAGGGTAGTCAGGTTAGGCGGAAGGGGTTCACGACTTAAAAGTCGTCTCAAGAACAACTGCCGAAGACGACACCAGTTCATGTAGGTGGGTAGGCTCTGCAGATTCTCACGATGTCATCTTGCACAAAAGCTTAAACATGAGCCCAGGGGTTCGCAGCATCGACGGGACAGGCCTCCCTCATTCGCACGCTTCAGCGGACGGCGTCAATGCCGGGTGCAACCTCCACCGAGCCCGGCGGCGCGTCGCGCCCTTCCCCGGGCTGATGGTGGCATGCCGGCAATTTGATCCGCAGATCTGGACCTGTGTCATCTGATTCCCCGGCCCCGGGCGGTTCCCTGAGCCTGCAGTAGCGGGCAGTCAAGTCGACGCCGGGCACGGAAGCGAGTGTCTAGTGTGTGGGGGTTAGTCAGAACAAGGTAGGGCACGCGCACGACAGCCTCATGCGCAAGTGGTGTGTTTTCCTCGTGGTGGTCATGGGCCCCAGTCTGTGTTCTTCGCGAACCAGGTTAGGTTCGCAGCAGCAGGGCGACCGGTTTATCACGGTTGCGTGGCTCTCTGCTTCCGCCGACCACCCACTCGCTGCAGGTGATGAAGTTTCATCCCAGGCACCACGTGTGGGCTAATGCAAGACCAGGCTCGGGCCTGCCGCATTCGGTGTGCCTTGCCTCTGCCGTTACATCGCCGGGGCCACGAGATGGAGGCTTGGCAGCACCCGGGAGGCTCTTCCGGTGATGACGTCTGCCACACAGTACGACCTCGTCAGTGCGATCTTCCGATGTACGGATGGGGCGGCAGATGGATGGGGTGCAGCCCGTTCCCCGACATTTGCACGCGCAAAGCACCACCCGGACATGGTGCACATGAATAAGGCTGTTGCTGCGAATATCCTTGCACCTCTCGAACCTATTCCTGCCCAGTGAGCGCCCGAAGGGGTTTCAACAGCCTTGGATACGAGTCAATGGGCAAGAGATTGTGAGTCTCAAGATTATTACCGAATATATCCAGCTCCTGATTGAGTTCAATGGCAAGAGAAGTAAAATATGTGGTCCTGGAGCTGTGCACATGTGCAACAAAACAACGCGTCGTTGCATTAGGACCACCTGCTAGGGGTGCATTGTTCGTGATGTGGGCAATTGACTCTGATTACATCTAGTGTTGACATGGTAATCTTGAATAAACACCAAGGCTGACGCAAATGCAAACGTGGTAAAAACGCACCTAACCCATGTGTGCACGTACAGTACAGATACATGCATTCCAAGGTTGAGTTGCCACGTTACTTTGTAATGCTCAACGTGCCACTGCCTGATCCGACGCTTAAGCGCACAGCTTCCAAGTCAATTCCACCGTTGATTGGGTATCAGTCTGTGTCCTAACAATAGTTTCAGCATTAAGATTAGACGTGGCCAAGTTGATACTGTTATCAAATAGAAATGAAATTTTCCACCACCTCTCCATCCTGTGCCCAATCCTGTACTCCGTACCAAGAGCTAAATCACAGTGTTATGTTACATCCCATTGGCCGCTGCGCATTCTCCTGCCTTGGTAGAGCTATCCGGAACCCAGTGTCAAACCGCCGACGCAACGGTTCCGCCTGGGGTGACGACCCGGGTCGGCCACGTTGATGCAACGCCGGCGCCCCTATGGCAGACGCGAAACGGCTCACTAGGCACTCTCAACACCAATCCTGAGATTCCCTAAGTTGCTTGGGTTATGCAGACTACTATATAACTGAAACATTGAAAACGCCATTCCAGCCCTGAGCTAAGGCCACGTGGTATCGACCGCTCCGCGGTTCCCGGGGTGAAGTCTGGTACGTTGCAACTCTGTGAGATCAGCGTGACATCGTGATGTGAGTCCCTTAGAATGACTTGGTCCCCAGAGAAATCGCAACCATAACCCGAACTCGTCCTAGTTCTTGAGTTGTGGGAGCCAGAAATGACTCGGGAGTAGAACCAAACTTTCAATCAGCCATTCACAACTTTGTGTATGAATAAATGCGAATGTGTATCCCGGCATGGGTGCTGATCTATGGCGTGACAAACAATGGTCTGGGAATCATCAGCCCGAGGCATACCTCGGGTGCTCGAGAATACTTGCAGCAATATTGATCTTACCCAAAGATCTAAGGGATGGAGCATGCGAAACAACTCGACTTACATTTCAGATTTATGTTCTGAAGTAAGAGCCTCGAAATATGGAGCTTCGAGAATCTGATTTGGGATGGCGAATGGATATTGTTCATCACCCGCCTGGAGCTGATCCGCAAGTATCAATGTCAGAGAAATTGCATGAGCAATCGACAACAAACTGCTTTAATGCGTAGGCTACGGGGGAGGGTCAGATAGACGACATAATTACCGACAGGTTTGCATTTCACTTTCCTCCTTCTTTATTCCGCCGTTGTAGCATGAATCTCGGTCTCGTCATGAACATAGATATCATCAGTGGCTTCTGCCCAACGATACTACACAACGTCGATCGTGTGAAAATCTATGCCCTGGATCTCTGTGCCTTCTCCGAACATGAATCCATGGCAATATGCCTCGCCCACCAGCTCCCAACCCCCTTTGATCCTCTCTGATGGTCTGAACACATAGGGCACCTTCGCCCCTGCTACAAGCATAACAACGTCCCCATCTAATACTGTCCATGGAGCTGTTCCTAAGTAACCTTTCTCAGTCGTAAACATTCTCCGGTCAGCATAAAATTTCTCAAATACATCCTCGAAAATTGGATCCTTGGCAGTCCACAGTTTCTGCTCGACCTCGAGATTGACCCTGCTCATCCCCTTGAAGCGCTCATGCCTCAGCCTGATGGCCTCCCGGAGCCCGTAGGCGGGCGAGTCGAATGATGTCAGGAACTCCCGAATGGTATGAATTTTACAGCGGTCCAGCTTGCTCATCTTGCTGTCACGCATGAGCTCCCGAAGACCGATGCGACGTCTGTCGTCGGGCTCAGCAGCCAGGTCTGGGTCGTCATCACCCTGCTCCTTTAGGATGCCCTCGCGCATTTTCATTTCGGAGAGCGTATACGATTCTTCCGCGAAAAGCGCAAACCACTCCGCGAAGTGGCTGTCAGTGAGCTCGACTTCCAGAATCTGGTCGGCGTCTTCTTCACCGTCTTCCTCGGCATCATCCGGCTCGTCCGTGGCGTGGGTTGCCCCGGCCACAAGCGTCCTCCAGAGCGCCGTCACGATAGGCTCACCGGTAGGGATATACACCCCTTCCGATTGACGCGGCAATTTGAACAACAGCCGAAGCAACCGCCAAATAGGCCTGATGATTCGGGCCGAGCGGCAGTCGCCTGTGGCTGATATAGTATCCAGAACAGCAGTTTTGAGGTTCAGTACTCTCCCCTTGGCGCCAGTGACAGAGAAACTGGACTCAACGGACCCAGCAGCGGAGAATGCATGCGCTGTTAGCTTCATCAGGGGCGTTGGTCTCGCCGGCGCGCTGAGATCAGGAACCCACGATGGCAAGTCCGTCACGAAACCCGTCTCTGGCCTGAACTGATCGATGTAATTCGCGGAGAAGGCGTACGCGAGGTCACAGCCGTGGCGGATTTGACCTACCAGCGAAAGCAGCGAGAGCCCCGTGTTCTTGCTCCTCAGCAACGCCGCGGCACACTCGCAGAAGACGTCCTGGACTGACTTCTGGTAGTCGGCAGCCAGGCCCGCCGCATCCTCGGGGTCACACAGCGAAAGCACTCCAAACAAGTTGTCCTTCCCGTCCACTGCGCGCCTGTTCCGTGCTTCTGTTATGGCCGCCTCAAGCGTGCAGGCGTGCCCGCTCTCAAGCAATTCGTGTGCTGCGCGCGCGAAGTTGAGGCCTGCCACCCGTGTGCGCAGCCGCACCAGCATGCTCTCTACGTGGCCGAGGGATATGTCCCCCTCGGCTGCGAACTGGCATTTTAGCAGCTCGTGGAACGGCACCGACTGCGAGCCGAGCAGGTACACCGTCTCGCGGGCGAGGGCCGCCTCCTGCAGCGTCCACACGCGCCCGAACCAGCCGCGGGAGAGCACCCAGTTCAGCGCCTCGAAGGCCACCAGGGCGGCACCCCGGCTTTTGACCGCCGCCCAAGGGGTCGATAGGTCTTGCAGGATGTTTCCGTCGGTGAAGATGGGCCGAACCTTTGCGAGCGCGAGCTCGGTGGCATATGAGGATTTGCCCAGCCAGACGACCACGCGCGAGGCGGCGCGGAATATGTCGCCCATCATGTTGACCTGTGCACTTTTCTCTGTGCCATCACGCTGGTTGATGCAGATTGCATCGATCCATATGGGCGTCGTCGTCCAGCCTAGCTCCTGCAGTTGCAGGAGGGCATTGTGCAGGTTCTTGAAGACATCAAGCGCCGCCCCGTTGCATATGATCGTCCTCGGAGGGGCGCCCGTGCTAGGACCAGAGATATCGCTATCTATGGCCCACGTGTACGAGAGAGCTTCATAGTTCGGCTTGGTGTTGAGGTCAACCTCGATTAAGGTGCAATGAATAAGATAGTCATCGGTTTTGGGTGAGAGCTTCACCAGCCGTACTGACGTGGGCTTCTGCAGGGCCGAGTATTTGTAATCTGATGTCCGCCGTTTCTAGCTTGGCCGTTAGCGGTCGCACCCTGTCAATGATTCGGGAACCGAAGGACGCACAGCCAAGGCGCCGGCGACGTGTCTTGCAAGTGACATTTGCTCTTATCCTGCCTGGAATGACCGTGAAATCTAAATATGACTGGGATGAAGACTGGTCCGTAGCAAATGGTCACAGATTCTAAGGTACGTCGCTAATACGCACGGTGGATCATGATTCATGGCGAGCCTATTGTACATATAGGCCACCTGTAGCTGGATTGAATATCACGATGCACACGCTAGCCACCAAAGCATCCACTATGGAATTAGAGCCTGCAGTAGCGCTCCCAAAAATAGAGCCACTTGATCGATAATTCCTCAGCTGCTTGCTGCATGCCTGCCCTTTTCATTGGCTGAAATTGTGCAACTCCAAGTTGACAAACATCACTGCCGGATAATGCACTTTCTATCACCACCACACCGTCAAAATGATGTTACTTCATATCGGAGTCTGTGGCTGGAAAACTTTGCATCTACCTAGGTAAGTGATCTCAGTAAAAAGAAGTTTATAACCGAAAGTCTATCAGGGAGCCCCTACCGCCGTCTCCGAATTGAATGTTGTAAGAGATCGTCAACAACTTCAAGCTTCTATTTCGACCGTTTGACGAAGGACCTTTTGCTGCCATCTCAGAATGCTAGTACAATGGATTCAATTTACCCTCCTTCCCTAGTAAGTAGCACTATATAATCATGTAAAACTTTGTTTCTAAACATCGCCAAAGTCGGCATTCCTAACAGGCCATCCTGCCATCTTGCTCAACTTGTCGATCAAATCTGCTTTTCCGCCCCAAGTATCCAACATGAAGGCCCGCATCAGGTCCAGTCCATTCATATTAGTGCCGCTTGTCCACAGTTTTCCATCTCTTTCCCAGCGCTTTTCAACCCAGGTCGTACCTGGGTATTGCTGTCGAAGGCTGGGGAGAAGGCCAGCTGGAGCTGTCACTGTCTTCCCGCCCAGGATGCCCGCTTTCAAAAGAGGTTCCTGGCCATTGCAGATGGCCAGGTACGCGGAGCAATCATTCCAGGCCTTGGAAATGAAATTCAACTCTGCTCTCGTCATTTCGTAGCCCATCTGATTGGCACCCGTGAGGACTATGTCGAGAGGCGGGCACGTCTCGAACGTATCCTACAGCACGATTTAATTCGAGTCTTGGAGAAGCTGATCAGCAGAAGGCGATCGCTTACCGTAGGGACCAATTGAACACCGGCCGTAAGTTTGCACGGAGCCTTGTTCGTCTCCGCGACCCAGTGAAAGTCAAAGGTCAAGCCCGCCGCCTTCTCGTCCGGGGAGAAGATGGTGTCGGGAAAGCTGCTCAAGAACCTCTGGTCGAGTGCATGGAGATAATCAATGGGTGCGACGTCTAAGAGTTCCGTGGTCCTGTTCGATGTTAGAAGAGACCAAGAGGGTACGTTTGCCAATGACTCACGAAGCCGACAGTATGACGCCGACTTGGATCGGTCGACCTGGCTCTTGCAAGGCGAATGAATTAGACATTGTCGGATCAGGTTACTAGAGATTACGCTACTAATTGATGTAGGTGGGATTGAGGAAGGCTGGTGCTGGATTTGAGTTGCGATCGAGAGCTTTTATAATAGTTTGATGCTCAACATCTCCGAATAGGGTCGGAACATAAGCCCCCTCAATGAAACGTGAGGAGGACATCAGAGGTACTAAACAATGATCTCGTTTCTGCTCATTCAAGTCGGTGCTGCGAGTGAGTGACCGCGGTCGGGGTAGACGAGAGAAGCCCGCTGAAGCTTCCGAGGGTCCTAAGTGCCGAAGGGGATCGGAATATACTCAACCTGCTGAGACAGGTACCCTGCCCATCGCTCTTGGCTCCTACTTTCGTAGTGGGCTTTCAGGTACTCAAAATTCATCATGGCTTCCCATGATTTCAGTATTTTATCGATTTTACACACTGTGAACATATACATCGTCTTCTCTATGGCCGGTGGCTTGATGGGATCTATAACATACTTCCCATTTCCAGGTAGCCAGATGATCTACCTAGATACTTCCACATTCGGGGCAATATTCGATTCACAGCGATGGAAGTAGAAACTTGAGGACCGAATTAGACACGATTCATCTCCACAGAAGAAGCTGCATCGGTCCTTCCCTTAAGCCTAGACACTGCGAGAATGCACCTATCGATTTTCGTAGAAGCGGAACACAAGGCAGTTCAAACCCTATAGAGCCATTTTGAAACTCTCCTCCAGCTTCTGCGATGTTCCTTCAGCGCGCTTTACTGTCATGTCCTCTGCCGCAAGAAGAACCGAGATAAACCGCGCCCAGTCTCCCGACCGATTCTCCCATCTATCAATTCATTAGTCTGGAGGAATACAATATGATCAGAGAAGCAAGTTCAGAGCTTACGCGTGCAATGTACCACGCTGCACGACCACGTCACCAGCACGGCAGACTGTCTCCCGCAGCTTGCCCGGCTCGTCCGAAGTGTTCGGGTCATAGGCCTCATCCGGAGTGATGAGCACCATAGAGCCTGTCAGGAAAATGTTGTAATCGGTCGTCGTAGTCCGATGCTATTCACGCATGTCTAGTCAGCAAGCCAGACCAGGAAAGGGAACAGGAGTTTCAGGCACGCCCTTATCGACCTACCATGGGAGCTTTGCCACCAGGCGGGATCTCGTTGTACCTGATGTTTGCGCCCTGGGGGAAGCAGAGCCCGCCGTTTGGGATTGGCTTCACGCTTGTGTCGGTCCCGGCATTAGAAGTTGGTATTTTCTCGTGGGTGAAGACGGGCCGTCCGAACCATAGCCCGCCCAGCTCCGACACGAGAGGGAGCTCCTCGCTGACCACTTCGACTGCCGGTTCTGAGTTGTCGACTTTGTTGAGACCCTCTGGGACTGCAAGGTTGGAGGTCACGATGCGACGTGGTGCGGGTATGGAGCTCATGATTTAGTCCTTTGGATCGTCAATTGTGGTTTTGGGCATGTAGCAGGAGGAAGTATGTCCTTTACAGGCTTCCTGACATCGGGCTCCGAAATGCATTTGAACAGTCAGAATGTTCAGGTGCCACCAATCATCCCTCAGCTGCAGCTCGTACAGACCGACCAACCAGGGCAAGTCTCGGACTCTCCCCGCATGCAGCATTGAGACCAACTGCCTCACCGAGTGTCACTATTGGGTGTTAGCGAGTTCGTCTAGATCTTGCCTTCCCGAATCCTGTGAGGAGTCAAAGCTCAATTCGCATCCCAACCAATAGTGCCAACAGATGTCTATCGATTCCTCTCCTGACATTCCGCGCGCCGGTCTTCGGAGCCTTATCTGATCCTACCCAAGGTACAGGTAATATCCAGTCCAACAGCAAAAGAAATTGTGGAAACATGGCCAACAAACCTCCTTGAACGCTTACGGCTTTCCCCACTTGTCTGCCGACAATCTATGGTAGGTACCCAGGCGACACACAGGATGTCATCAGGTACTTATAGTACAGTCATCACATATCAGTAGTACTGGCTTTTCGGCCTGGATATCAACTCTGGCTTGGATCTGTTCTGACAGTCTACAGGACCTTTCAAGCTCACGAAACTGACTGCCCCGGTTTCAGTACTTTCAGCTGACAAGAAGAACTGTATTCACCCCGAGAGCGACCGCATGTGGCCTTCTGTGGCAGGCCCTCATCTAGCCCCCGGTGCCTCAAGATGCTGGAAACCATGAGGTGGTTTGCCGATGTGGTCGGTGTTCGTGTGAGACTTGGTGAGTTTTACCAAGGCAGCCATGTGACATGTACGATATGCAATGTACCGGACTCTCGAGACAACACCACGCATCCACGTGTCTTTATGGTCACACTGTAGCCATAAAACGCTGTGCTGTCATTCTTTGTGAAAATTGACCAGCGACTCACAGCCTCGGCCACAATGTCGTGCTATTCGATTGCATCAGGTGCTGGGACATGCGGCACATAACTCCGGTTGTTGTTAGTTCCCGGGAATCGCGAACGACTGGTGTGATCCAGATGTCTCTTTAATATAAAGGTCAGCTCGCATCCAGCGCTTGAAGCATCGGCCATTTTCAACACTCGTAGCAACACTCGCAGAAAACCCATCGCCTCGAGCTGGCTGTTCTTTTTAATTCCATGTAGATCCTCCTTTCAGCCGAGATTCGCCTTTGCAGGCAGCCATCAATATGCACGTCTCCGTCTGTTTGTTCATATTGGTTGCCCTTGTCGCAGTGAGCAACGATAGACCTCTCCCGCTATTTGCACACACACTGTAATGAATACTGATGCCAATCTTCGCCAGTGTGACAGCACAATTCAGGACCTGGGGACAACGACAACACCTCCTGCCGAGCCGTGGGATTTGGCCAGCGCCATCAACAGTTTCACGTCGGCTATAGCTAACCCGACCAGCTATCTCAAGAAGTGGGAGTCAGAGAAGCTGGAGATATACAGTTATGACCTCGCAGTCATGACGGCTTCTGCAGCATCTGCCTCGTCTTCTCTGAGTGTCCAACTCTCGACCGCCGACGCTCCCGGCTCTGCGTCCATTCAGTCCCATATCAGCCAGATTGCAGCCAATATCAGTCGAGCATCTTCTGCATTGCAGGCGGCGGTGTCGGCTATCAATTACCCGTCAACTGCTACAAGCACTAGCACTGGCGGTGTAGGCTGCGCGCAGACCGCCGCGGTTGGCATGGGTACTTTGGTAGGTGCCATGGCTATTTTGGCACATCTCTAGTCAAAGGACTCAGAATGCCAAGTCAGATGTAGAAGGTACATCTGTCCTTGATGAGACGGAAGCAATAGGTCTCGCGTGTTTGGAGGCTCTCAAGATGCTGTTGATGATGAAATTTGAGGACTGCGTGTGGTTACCTAGGTATGATTCGGAAATGGAGATTGCAGCCATGTGTATTAGTAAATTAACTCGTCCGACGATGATTGTATGACCTTGTCAAAATGAGCCGCTTGTGGTAATTCTATCATGGAGACTGGATATTTCCCGAGGGAACGAAGCATGTTTTGCGTGATATTCTTACAATGCAGTGTCACTTGAAGCAAAAGTGTGCATGGTTTCATCACCTATTTGACCATTCGCTTCTTGAGGAGGAGGAAGGAAACCATCAAGGTCTTGATTTCATCGGAGTCAGGGTGTATTCATGCTGCTACCTGGGTATATAGGCACCAACATAGTCCCTATCTTATTAAGTTCAATGACCTTGTTTGCCTCGAGTATCGCTCAGACACCATTCACTCAATCACCCGTGAAAGCCGGCAGCAGGGGAAAGTTGCTGTTCCACCCAAGCAAAGGTCACTCACCTCATCATCAATATCTTTTTGATTTTTGAGATTGATACAATCTCGGAGATTATAGGAACGGTGCTTAGTGTCAAAAGGTCTTGGATCTTGTTTTGTGAAAAGCCAAAGCCGGGTACACTGCCTAGTCCTACGGCAAGTGAGAAATTCGACGCAGCTCCTCAGGCCACGGCTCAGCGTACTCAGGACAGATTCTATCTAGCTCGTAGAACCAGTGCGCCAGATCCCCCCTACTGTATGGATTTCCCTTGTCTGTTTCCTGCTGCGAGACCGCCCACCGGACACCTATTTCCTCCGCACCGCGCCTCTCACCGTCGGTCAGCTCGTTGCCATCTAACTTTCTCAATACTTTTTCCATTCGCACTTTCCAATGAAGATCCCAGAACCGGGCGAATAGATTTCTCCCACTGGAAACTTGCTTCATGAAACGAAGTGCCACCTTCTCAAACTCCTCCACCAAGGCTTCGAGTGTGTTCAGAAGACCAGTCTGCTCTTCGTTGACAAGATCAATGTCCTCTCTGTCAAATCGAAGAATCCGCAGAGTACGCGCTACTTTTATTTTGCAGCAAGTATGTGTCAAGCCTAGAGCTCCAAACGTTGCGTATCTGATTGCTGCCTTATATGTAAGTAAAGTCAGCTCAACGCCACATCGGTTGAAGTATGTCATCAAAATTTCGATGTCATAATGACGAATATGCCCTGAAATAGACATGAGGTGGCTCCCTTTCATCATCCATGTGAATGGACTGCACCCATCTATTGTGCAATGGCATTTGCATCCGTCCGTAAGGTTCTGACGAGACACTGTTGCGAGAGCGTCTTTGTGCGTGTCCTGAAACTCCGCATTTTGTGTTGAAACCTCATCACCAACTCTCAGTTCCATAAAGAAAAAGGCAAAATGTGCACCGAACAAGCCCATGTTAGGAATGTTCTCGGTGAAAGCAGGCCCTTTTGATGATCGGAAGTATAAATCGACCCCATGGCATAATAGCCAGTGGAAATAAGGAATATTCATGATGTCACGTATGTAGTGCCTATCTGGTCGTAGGCCGGCGAAGAGAGAGCAATCTGGTCGGAATCCATGGCGACAGAATAGAGCTCCGAGATGTGGATCTTTGAATTCGGTGAAGACCCAACTCATGTCATCTGCCACATTTGGTGTCCAGCTGGATTCGCACTGTCGGGACAATCCAGGGTTGTTATTATCCACCCGTTCCAGGCCCGGTTCCGTATGTGATTGAGAAGCCGACGCATATGAGGTCGAGGATACACTCCCCACAACTGAGCTTGAATCCCGTAATGTCTTCATATGGTAAATATACTTCCTTCGCGCGAGTTCGGATGCTGGTTCTAGAAAAAGATGTAATTCTGGCTCAAAGTTGATTCCTGACAACTCATCAAGCCGCAAATCGCAGTCTGAGTCTAGTAGTAAGTCTACGCACTGGCAGCAACAGCACCTGATGCCATCACACCTGACAGCATCGCGCCCATTATCGCAACGGTCGGATGTGTGTATCATGGATGTCTCAAGCGCGCTTAAACCGGACATATCGCGTTTGTTAAGGCTGCTCCAGTCTCCATATTGCAAGAGGATCTTCAATATTGGAGCGTTTGCAGCTGCTAGGTGGAATGGAGTTTGGCCTAAGATGTTTGTCTCGGCTATCAAACCAGGGCTACATTCCAGCATGTCCTCTACTACCTTTGCGTTACCTTGAATGACTGCCATGCTGAGCGGACCGCACTCACAGGCTAATCAAGGTCAGAATGAGCTTCCTTACTATTCGGTTGACATATGTGCTATGGCAGATTGCTTACCTTCTGCAAAGCCTGAAGACGCATCGTACGTCGACTTGGCACACATTGTCGGGATTGAGAATGCCGTATCTCCGTATGTGTCCTGAAGGTGAGACGCATCAAGGACCAGTGGCTGGTTTTCTGAATTGGCCTGAATTAAGATGTGCATAACGGCCTGGACTACATCGTACTCTAGTTGCCACCCGGCGAGTTTCGCCAAAGGGGACATTCCTACAAATTAATGTCAGTTCCTCTCAGTGAGACTCATTTTGGGGCAGGCTACCTCTTAAATTGAAGGCAAAAGCCGAAATTCCATATGAAAGCAGCACTTGAACAAGCTCAACATAAGGGTTGCTTATACTTCTGCGGACTTTCTCGCAGTGCTGGGTCGAGACTGCGGATAGAAGCTGCGATTTACTCAGTCATGGGAACACCGCTAGATGGATTGTTTAAACATACAGTCGAGACAGCGAAATGCATAAGACTCTCGTTATCGGCGTTGACGGCTGTCGCGTACACGCGCCGATCGTCGAGGACCCTGATCAACCTCTTTATGCAAGCGGCCATGAAATACTCTGGCTTTCGCTCCTCCATCAGACCGAGCAGACCGTTGTCAATCAAAGACACAAGGCGGAAGGCGGGATCGAAGTTTTCGTCAACAGTTGGACTGCAAGTGAAGTTCGGGCTGAGGCTGAAGCCACCGGCACCAGAGGTCATGGCGAAGGAGACATTGACGGCCGTCTTGAGAATGCGAGCCAGGCCGTTGTACTTAAATCCTAGGGTTACTCGCTGCTTTTGATTCATCTTAGCCATAGGACAACCAGAAAAGTGTGCTTTTGTTGACCACTCATTGTAGAAGGAAGCATGCCCTAGCTGTAGCCAGTTGCTTCTTGTCTCATTCCGTAGACGAGGACAGGTACACACGCTCCCTATGATTGCCTTGGATGGATAATGGCGAGAGGTAAAACCAGCCGTCATCTTCAAAGGTCGGGCGCACAGGTCCGGCCTCGCCACCTGGTCGTGTGCGCGCCCTGGTGGTTGCACTTCTTCGCTGAGCTCTTTCAGGAGTGCTGGCTTGCCAGCCAACCCACGAATGATAGCTTCGCGGACGTTAGTCTGAGAAGCGCTTTGCTGGAGATGATCAATCATTGGACGAAGCTCTTCTTTTATCTTTGAGGCCATGTTATTTGTCATCTCTTCATATCGATTGGCCATCTCCTGGTCGCGCATTGCTTGGAATTGAGCCCAGTGTTCGGTCGTTTCTTGAACATTCCGAGCAACCTCGTTTCTGCATCTTTGTACATAACCCAAGAGGCCTTCGTACTGAGAAACGACCAGCTGATTCCTCGAATCGACGTCATGCCGCAGTAGGCGTAGCTCGTCGCTGATCTTGACGATGGGCATTTCAATTGCCGCTAATTCTGAGCGAAATACGGACAACCCAGAGGAAACACCCTGTGATGACGACTTCACTGCAGCCAGAGTGTTTGTATTCTGCCTCAATACTTGCCTGAATATGTGTTAGAACGTAATGGTCCGCAGGTCAGACTGCGAACTCACACTCCCAATACATCCAGCGCAAGCTGCAAAGCGTCGCCAGCTTTCTGTAGCCGCAGCTCGAGCTCCTTAATCTTTGATCTCTTGAATGCGTACGTGATCTTCTTCTTCCTATTTGTCATTCTTGACGTCCAGCTCTGAGGATCAGAATCTTTAAGGTCGGAGTGCAGTGCCTGGACTTGAATGAGTTCCTTCCGAAATAACTGCATGCTCTGGACCACTGCATCAGAGACAGCCCCAGCCTGGCCGTGTGGGCTCAAATGCGTGTCGAGTGCTTGTAATACTGCCTTGAGAACCTCACTCTGTACCTTCAAAGAATCGAGCTCTTCTTGACGGTTCTCTAATGCGTCGACATACTTGATGATGCCCTTGGTGATTTGAAGGCCCAGGGACAAAATGCCGGCGACCGAAGCGGCCAGACCTACGCTCTCGACTGCCATTTCGCCTTTTCTAATTACGAGGAAAATGTCTGGTTGAATCCAAAGTTCCCAGGCTTATTTGAATGCTAAGCTTCGTGACTCTGGGCGCGGCGCGGCTCGAGATTCGAGAGGTTCGTGGGTGATCGGGAAGCGAGGCGGTCATGATAACGGGTCGGTCTGCCTTGGGCAGCAGATGCTATGGAAATCTGCCTTAGCTGATTTTGAAATGCATGCACGTGAGCAATACAGCTTGTCATCTTCTAAGGTCGGGGGCTAGTGATACATGCGACAAGTGCGGTGGGTAATGGTTACACAAGCAGATGCGGACGGAAGAAGTTGTGAGCTTGGCAAGCTACGTTTACGCTCTCTCCCCCTCGCCGTCCTCTTAATCCTTGAGAATCATCACATATGGCCATATACGGCCGGTTGTGACAGCCCATTTAACGTCAGAGTGCCCGTTTGAGATTTTGTAAGTACTAGAATAATTCTCAACGTGTTCTGCTCAGGCGCCTGCTACGCGGCCATGGTACACAGGTAATTCTCCCCCAACCTACTGCAAGGCACCCTACGAAGGCAGACTCAGCATAGTTCAATTGCGAAATCTCATCCACGAGATCACAGTGGACGGCGAATAGACAACAGTGTCCCATTTTCTATGTGATTTACTTGCAATTGTGTTGGTCGGTACTGCAGGTGAGTAGGAAGGGAGACATGACCTGACTGGTTCATTTTCCTCTTGTAGCCCAACTGTATTGGACCAATTGCCAACGCGATCAGTACAATTTCCCTTAAAGTTTTGCCTAGAGGCAACCCCTCAAATTCCCGTCATACTGTGAGAAGAGAGACGGGAAGGCCAGTCCACGCAACGAGTCTCCAAGACAATCACGTGCCGCGTTGGAGTGCAGGACCGAGACTGTGTTTGATGACGCCGAACCACCGAGTACTCCGGAGATGGACTTTTCCATCTTCTGTGTGTTGATTCCCATACTTACCTATCCAAAATGCACCAGAACGGCAAAAGTGCAGCATACGATGTCCTCGCCGACATCAACTATTTCCCAGCCACTGGGAAGGTCATCTCAACTGAGGAGTGGCAGCCTCGATATCTAGGAGTGAACAATGACTCCACAAGGAAAATGACGATTCGGGATATACGCGGCATGGAAGACCGATTCAGCCTTGATGAGAACGGTTTCAAGTTTGTCAAGCTTCCCAGCAAGAACAGAAGCACTGATGACGACGAGACTATCAAGGCCCAATGGTACCCAGAAATCTCCAAAGTCATCAAAGACCTGTAAGCCATCAAGGTAGAACATGCACTGCACTGCCAGCGAAGCTCACCTCAGGTCATCCAGGACCGGCGCCTCGACCGTCCACGTGTTCAACCACTGCATCAGGCAGTGCAACGAGCCAGTGTCCAAAGGCAAGCTGGACCCCTCGGGCCGCTGGCTAGCCGCTGCATCAGGGCACCCGCACGTGGACTACGCGGCGCGTCCCGAGGATATCCGGGGCACGCTAGAAGAGCTCAAGTTCCCCGCCGAGATCGCGGCCCGCTTCGAGTCCTCGCCCCGGTTCGCTTTCGTCAACGCCTGGCGGCCCATCAAGACGGTGCAGCGCGACCCGCTCGCCGTGGCCGACGCTTCCACCGTCCCGGACTCTGACTTCCAGATACGGGCGCGCAAGTTCAAGCCAAGCGGCGTCAGGTCCGGCAACTACGTCATGTCGCATGGGGAGCGGGATGATCGGCATGCCTGGTATTACATGCATGAGATGCAGCCTGACGAGGTCGTTGTGTTCAGGAACTATGATACCAAGCGGGACGTGCCGGGCTGGAGGTGTCCTCATACTGCGTTCCAGATTCCTGGGACGGAGAGTCTTCCTGTCAGGGAGAGCATCGAGATCCGTGCTGTTTGTTTCTGGGATTAAGAGGTAGAGATTGTTCATACGTTCGCTTAGGACCAGCAGTATGGGATTGGTTCGACTATCACATCAGAAGTCCAAGGATGCCCCATCAAGGGACTGTGCAAGAAATGGAATTCGATTTGGTTCCGTGTTTTGTGCTCTAAAGAAATGGTATCAAAATCATTCATGAGTTTCTCATAATCGGGGTTTCCAGTGCAGAATTCCTTCGATCATCCGACAGCGGCGTGGATTATCCACATCTGGTCGTGCTGGTCCCCTTTTCATATTCTATCCAACGCCGGGTTTCCCTTGATCTTGCAGTATTTGACCATGTCAGGCGCTGCCCCCCTCGCTCCCCAGGCCTTCGTCCTCATCTATCGTTTCCCCCCATTTGCAAGTTTATCAAACACCAGGCCGCCGATTGTAGACTTCATTATATTCCCAATAGCACCGTGATTCGGGTTCTTGTCGATACCGGTATTGATAACAGCCGCGCTTATCGCGGCGGTCGCCACCCGGACGCCCTTCTCCCCTACCCAATCACCCGGCCTGCTTCTCTGTCGAAACGCCTCAACAGCTGCTGCTGATAGACCGGCTTTTATCATCTGGTTGCGTTTCTTCTTGTTGTCCACCGAGGGGTCGCGGTCCCTGCGCCCATCGCGGCTACCGCGCCTCGAGGGAGACCGCGGCTCGCTGTGGTGCCTCCGGCCGCCCCGATCGTGTCTCCTGGATTTATGGTCTGAGGACCGTGGTGGATAGTAGCGGTCCTCGTCGTCGAAGTACTCTGCAGACCCGTTGGCGTCGTTGTACGTGGATCGCCGGGAGGGAGCCGGTCGCTTATGGCGGCCACGAGGTTCGTCGTCGTACAGGTCGATCGAGTCACGGTCGTCGTCATAGTAGCTGTCCCGGTCTCTCCTCGAGGACCCCCTGTCTCGCCGCGAGGACTGGTGTCTTGAATGTGCCATTGCGAGTTTGTGGTGCGTATAGAAGAGAAGTCGGATTGCGTTGTGTTGAGAGAATGAAGTCGAGCAGTTGAGAACCCACAAAATTCAATGTCCGGATTCGCCAATGTGACGTACCCCCCTTGAAGGTCACACGCTGCACAGCTCGTCCGCCGTCTGCTTTTGCATCAGGTTTCGCCGTGGTGTGCGCCAAGGGATTCACTTCCAGGATTACTGCTCAATTG
This sequence comes from Diaporthe ampelina, assembly GCA_023522825.1. Lineage (NCBI taxonomy): Eukaryota > Fungi > Ascomycota > Sordariomycetes > Diaporthales > Diaporthaceae > Diaporthe > Diaporthe ampelina. The sequence continues at coordinate 64,302 of JAMFTM010000184.1, forward strand.
CCATCCAATGACGGCGGCTTAGGCAGCCACTGCCGACCTACCCGAGTCACTTCTAGGCCTTCTAGTCAAGGTTTGATCGCAGTGTCGCTGCCTGTTCCCTGTTTCGCCAGAGGCCGCCATTGAGACCTGAATGCAACGTATGGGCAATGTGTGACTAGGCGACACCGGCATTCAATGGTCTCCGCCACGGTCAAGTTGCACCCATATCTAGGCCCTGCCAAGCCCGGCTAACGGTTCTTAACGCGGGCGCCCCTTCTAGTGAAAGCTTCCTTTTTCTGCACATTTCGCACGAAGAATCTCTACACAAGTTCTAGGATGCAATGCAATGCCCAGTGGCGCAATTATCAGATCACCATCTTTCCTTCGCGTCTACGCGGTCAATGGTGAGCATGGAGACATTCATATGGACTCGGAATTGTTTGACGAGATGTCCGAGTGGCTTGAAAGTGGCTAGGTAAAACAAACCAATACTACTGTTTTGCAAAGACTGGACGCTCTCGTCAAAACTGCGTGTAGCTCATCAAAGCCGTCAGGTCTGGAAATTAAATATTTATAAGAGGACTGTAAGGATATATATAAAGCTGTTTAAGACTCCATGTGTAGACTCTGGGCTAGGGAAGAGTTGGACGGCTCATTAGATAGATACCTAGGTAGCTAATACATGGCTAAAAGGAAAATAACAGTGTGGCCAAAGCCGATGCGAATGCCTTAACGTTGTCGACCCCCTTGGACGTTCTCCACTTGATGTTGATAATCACCAGTTTTGAGATTCTGATCCAACGCGATCGGAGCAGCTGCCGCAGGGCCACGTTTGTTTGGTCACCGCCCTCCACATTGTGATAATCATCTTGAAAAAACGCTTTGCTGGACTTGGGAGAGTATTCTCAGTGCTGCCGGACATAGGAGTAGCCCACCCCGCAAAGTCGAGTTCGGGTCATACCAACGGCATACAAACCGTATACCGTTCTACTCTAAAGTGCTTCTTGGTCTCAGGGATTGCGATACTGACATATGACGGCCCGTCTCATTGCCAAATTTGGTGAGCTGCCGTGGCAGCTATGCCTTTTGCGTCTATAGCGCGTCGTGGGAGAATCGTCAATTTCTCGATGCTTGAGCGCGAAATTCCGGCGTAGTTGTGTACTTAGGTAGCTCGCACCCGATAATTGTAGGCAACTGTCTTCATTGTCAGATGTTGCAGCTGGAAAACGGCGATGAGGTAGTCTAATGGAACGAGAATCGAGTCTGGACGTACCTCTTGGGGCGCTTGCAATCCAGGGGTTATCATTTTGGGCCCAGCGCTGATGTAGTCTAGCAACGTAGATTGTTCGTGGTTCTAAACTCTCCAAGTTGTGATCAATCACCATTAACAGGGCACTGGCTGATTTCTCTAACTTCTAATGGTTCACTGATGACTTTCAGTTGGGCCACAGTTATCACAAACGTTCACGGCGGTCTCGAGGGGGGGGGGCGTCCGGCAGACTGGTGTCATGCCCTTCCTCCTTCGCAATGCCGCCTCTTTTCACCAGCAAGCTGTATCATGGCCCCCTGTTGTGAACAGATTCACTCTCGTCC